>CAUYRT010102333.1:0-54672 GCA_963574885.1 Lepilemur ruficaudatus
ACCAGCCTGAGCAAGAGTGAGACCCTGTCTCTACTAAAAAAAAAAAAGAAAGAAATTATCTGGACAACTAAAAATATATAGAAAAAATTAGCCAGGCATGGTGGTGCATGCCTGTAGTCCCAGCTACTCAGGAGGCTGAGGGCAGGAGGATTGCTTGAGCCCAGGAGTTTGAGGTTGCTGTGAGTTGGGCTGACGCCACCGTACTCTACAGCCCGGGCAACAGAGTGAGACTCTGTCTCAAAATAAATAAATAAATAAAAGCACTTAAACTTACTACTTCAGCTTCCAAAGAACATTGACTCAATGTTACGATATCAGTTTTAATGAACATGTTATACATGCATACTGATTCATACACACACCATGAATCATTGAAACATTTATCTATTCACCAGTTTATTCAGCAGTTGCTATCAAGAGCCTACTATACAACCAATAATAATTTTCAAAATGTTTCTGCCTCTACTATCTGTAGCAGAAGTGATTGGCAAATACCCAGTGTCTTGTATACAAAGGACACAACATTAAAATCCTAGAAAAGTTTTACTCTGTAGGCAAACTTGCCTCCTATTTCAAATGATAAAAGTGAGTTTATGTTACTCATCTTTGTGTCACCTGAAATAATTACTATTATTTTTTATGCATATCCAGTTCAGCAAATGTGCTGAATTTAATTCACTAATTTTTAATTTAGCTGTCAAAAATACATGGAAACGTGTATCATTTAACTTGACTGCTATCTAGTCATTTTGTTTTTATCTTGAATTTTTTATTTTACATTTTTTACTTGTTTTAAGACAATGCAAATATTTTGGAAGCAGATAAAATGTAAATCATATATAGCTTCTGACATTCTTCTAAAATCATTATATGATTCTACTAGGTTGTTGCCAGCAAAGCTCCAGTATTTAGTTGCATTATACATACTTGAGACAAAATTCTTGCCTAACATAAAACCTTAGCAATAACAAAATAAAGTGACACAACGTAATAATACAATGATCCTTTGACTCAACAACTCATCCCTTGCCCCCACTTGCCTAATTTACAAACTTTAAAAAGTGAACTCAAATAACTTGTATGTTTGATACAATGTCATGCATGCTGTAATTCTAAGTGTTGCTTTTCTTTAAAATTTTCCAACAAATTTGACTTCAAAATGAAATGCAATTTAAGCTATAGAAAACATTAATATTTTTATTACCCCTATTTTTTCTAATTTTTAAACAGAGCTTAATTTTCACGCCACTTGTAAACAACTTTTGTATGGTGGTGTATGTAATTGGAGAATCGGTATGAATGAAAAGCATAACTCCATCACTGCCACATCTTTGGTTCTGGCTATGAATAAAATTTATTCATAAGAAATCTTCAGTGATTAAATAAATTACTGTGTGGCACTGAGGTATGAATATCTAGAATCAGAAATCTCTAGAAAATACTTAGAAAATAATATACACACACAGGATGTCAAAAAAGTTGTGAGTAAATTAAGCAAGTGAAATATTTTTTATATCATCAGTTTTGTTTCTAAACGTATCTGGGTGTCAGAACTATTTGGTTGGACATAAAGGGAAGATAAAGACAGAGGAGGAGGAAAATGAATCATGTGCAACTTACATTGCCGAAGGAACTGTGCTTTCTGAGAAGAAAACTATGTCTTCCACCATGTTTCAACTCGCTTTTCTCCAGGAGCTGACTAGCTCTGCTGTGAAGAAAAGAAAAAATAGTGAAACCACCAAATTTCCTACACGAACATCAACCGTAGTCAATTCTGGTCACACTGTTAACCTCATATTTATCTTGTTTCATTTGTGCGGTTTGATTTCTTCCTTGTGACATCATAATAATTTCTAATCTTGTGGTAGGATGTAATGATGACAATATAAAAAATGAACAAAAATCATAGTGTAAGGAAATTCTAAATGCAATGATTTTTCAGTTTCCTGGGAGATGTCAGCTCTAGGTCTTTAAGATAGGATTTTATAATGTCAAAAAGAGGGTTTTTTTGGTTTTTTTCCCCCACACTAGCTTTGCCATAACATGGCATTAAAAAACAAATTAAAAATTTATGCCAAGCCAGAAAATACTTTGAATAGTAACTGTGTCTCTTAGTTGTGCCAATGCATCAATCTACCTGTCAGCAAAAGACAAAATAAAACAAAACAGGGTATTCTTTTAACTCCTTGCACCTCCATTCCCACTTAGGTGCTTATGAAATAACTGCTAACTTTTGAGGATATGTGCATTCTTTAGGAAATGATTATTTAAACAGGAAAAATATTTTCTATTAAAATGACTAATGATGATTGTGAAATACCTAGGTGTTTGCTTCCGTTGTTTGTAGATTTAATTTGGACCTACATTTCTGTTTTATTGTTTGGTTTTACTGTGTCATCTAGACACTCTGCATAGTGTTATTTATCATCAGAATAAAAACTAATCAGTCCTCATTATCACAATAAAAACTGGAAATGTAAATCATCATCTGCACTCAGAATGGGACAATGGGATGATATGCTACCAGAGATATTTCTTAATATTAGAAATCTAGCAAAGAAGACATCGAATTTGTCAGCAGAACTGCAGATATGACTCTATCAATAATCCATGGCACTTTTGTATTCCCCATCTGAGGCTATTATACAGCTTTGGATGACAGCCTGCTTCAACTTCATCGTATGATCCGCTGGGACAGAAACTCATAACTGGCTTTCAACACAGAGCCTTCGTATATAAGGTAATAACCACAGCCAGTCAGTATAGGGAGATTATAAGAGTGCAAAGCAATGAACGCAAAAGTTTGGGGAAAAGCAGTTTGACGTAAAACCTGAAAAAAACAAGCCCTGAAGGACGACTCCTTAAATGTTAAAGGCGAGAAAGAAATGGGCATCTTTGAAAGCCATGCTTTGGGTAGTTTGGAAATTGTGTTCTTTTAGGAGTTGCAGCTGTTCATTTTTAGGTGCTCTGCAGTATGTCCACACGACTTCCGCACACGTACACGCATACACAGTCACCAAGGCTGAGATAAAAAAACGTCCTCCACACTCGCCACGGAACAGCACTAGAGGGTCTATCGCTTCTAAATACACAGCTTACTGAATCTGCCCTTTGCTTATAATATTTTAATTATTATAATTTATTGCTTTCGGGTTCTCTCTTGAGAAGCTCCTTGAAGCAGTTAAGATACTGGTGTGCTGGAGGGGGCTTATAACTCACATGAGAACTGATTGATAGTTTCAGGAATTCTGTGAGCCACTCATTAAACACAGACACTGTTAAAAATTTAATTGTATAAGTTTACAATGAAATAAATTATACTAAAACAACGCTAATATGCAAAAACCATCACTTTTAAATATGGGTGTTTTTATTTTTAACCACTTTTTACTGTTAAGTATACACTTGAAGTTGTTTGTATCCATGTGTCTGTAAGTTAGAAATAATATACAGCCAACACAACAACCTGCTACTTTGCCTCTTTTCACCACTCTGTGTCTAGTCAATACACATGGGCATGTTTGTAACTTAAAATCAGCCGTAGGCGGAGTTATGCCATGAAAATCAGCAGTCCCACGAATCAAAACTCTCCTTCTCCCTCCCAAAGGTAGTTGAAGATTTATCATCACAGCAATGAGTTAAGAAGTTTTATATTATCAGTATCAAGCTTTGCATTTGCAAAATAATGTGTTTATCCGTGTCATCTTTATTGAAATGTAAACTAATAATTTGACAACCCCTTTTAGATGCCGTTAGAGATAAGAATCCCCCCTCCTGGGGGATGGACACACTTGTAGCTCTGACTTAGGTGGGGCAAAGGCAATATATGTAACCTAAACATTTGTACCCCCATAATATTCTGAAATTTAAAAAAGATAAAAAATAAAAATAAATAAAAAATAAAAATCTAAAAATAAAAAAGTCAAAAAAATTGAAGTTAAAAAATTCAAAGTAAAAAAATCTAAACAAATAATTTAAAGATTGCTCTTCTAAATTTATATTAGTAGGCATATATTCACTTCCATTAATAATAACTGATAAGTATTTAATCCATTTTGGGGATGACTGAAATAACAGTCATTTTATGTGAAATAAAAATCAATAAATAAATGGGAACTTAGGAGAAACAAACATAAGCCATGAGTTACTGACCGTGTTCTACGATGGAGAAGAGGGTGGAAATTGGTCCTGTGCTTTTAGTGTAGCTCTGCAACCTGACAACTCTGGAGCAACTTATGTGCCTCCTGGGGAAAAAATAGGAGGCAAGGAAGCAAACAAGATAGAATGTAAGGCCTGCACGTGAATTGGCCAGATATGCAGGTGAGCATTGACAATATTTTCAAAGAACGCCTGTGGTAATGGTTAACAAAATTATGTGGAATCCATATGAGTCAGAAATGGGAACTTACTCTAATGTCAATTTTAATATCAAATATACTTTTATATGGCAAACCCTCAGAATTTACTAAACTGAGTGTATTTAAAAGCTATAGGATAGCTTTCTCAGGAGTTGAAAAATAATTTGAACTGTGTTTGTCGACTGATAGTATTAAAAATGGCGTTGAGGAATTATCTGGTCCAACCACAATTTCTAAGCAAGACAAATGTTTTATCCATTCAAGTATCTTGGCATCTATTCTATTTTGAAATATCACTAGTGGAAAAAGTCCATTGGACGGTCATTGCTAATCTTGTGCACGCTATATTAATTATCACAAATGACTTGTTTAATAGCTTCTCCTTTACTAAAGTTATATCCACACATTATATGAATAATCCTGTCAAATATACATATATATTTACATATATACACATATTAGCTTTTACCATTTTTGTACACATAAATCAAATGATTGGTCATTATTAAGAGGAAATACAAATAAGAGCAAGAAAATATGGATACTCAGATTTTTAAAATTTTTTGCTGAGTTGAAAGAATCACAATTGTTTACTTGATTAGAACACAAATTTAAGATAGTAATAGGGCTAGAAACATATTTTTTTGTTTATGTGATGTACATACTGCTTATATTTTAAATGTGTCTACTATATGTATATTCCTATGGCAGTTAAATAAAGCGTTGCATCTATAGTGTTTGCTAGAAAGTTATTGCATTTGAACTGAAAAATGACAGCAATTTAAAATGTGTTTTCTCCTAGGCCAGATGCTTTGTATAAGTAATCACTATATAAAAATATGGCCATAAAGGTGGGTAGCGACAATTATTGCTTCAATGTTCATCTATTTTTCTTTTATTTAAATAAGTCATACTCCCTTATTACTTGCAAAAAATTAGCTACATAACTAATGATATGATATATGTAAAAATATACTGTATTTTAAAAACATTTTTTTCAAAATGCAAATTTCAAGATATCAGAATCCTTTATGAACTTCACACTACAAAGATGAAGAAGCGGTTAGCTCTTTCCAAATCCTATAGGGAATTCATGTTGTTTTTTGCTTGGTTTCTATTCATACTTCAAAGATAATTCATAAATATATGAGAACCTAATGGACATAATTACTCAGGTGGAAGAGCTGCTATCAATTCTGTACAAAGCACTTGTCTCTGTCACTCACTGTACTGGAAAAAATTTACTCTAAATAAATAAATTTATGTAAATTTATTAAGTTGATAGATATTTCTTTTGTGTGTGTGTGTGTGTGTGTGTTTGTGTGTGTCTTTATTTAGGTTTATTTATTCTCCATCTAGTGACCCCCAGTGAAAGTTAACTCATGTTCATTTACTTGCCAACCTTTTATTATAAAAGTCGAATATCTATTTTTATAAATCTTGTATATGTCAATTTTATAACAATGTAGTTATAGAAAGAAAAATGCTTCTATAGAAATAAAAGTTTCAAGTGACATTTTAAAATAAACTACATGGTAAAAATTTATACTAACCTTCTGATAAAAATAATGCTTTCTCATCGAAATCTGTGTCTGTTCAAGCTCCGATTTTCTCATGTTTACATGGGAGCTAAGCAATGAGTCTTCATGGTCATGCAAGGTGACATTATTGACATTGGAGACTCAGAAGCAGGGTGTGGGTGGGGGGTGTCAGAAAAAAATTACCTACTAGGTACAATGTACACTATTCAGGTGACAGGCACACTAAAAGCCTAGACTATGCAATTCATCCATGTAACAAAAAATCTATTAAAATAAAATTTTATATTAAAAATACAGTAATCTGATTTTTGACATTTTCATATAACACAGTCTATGTCTCTGATTGTGTGCATTGTTCATACAATATAGAATTAGTATTAATTTTGAAGGACAAATTTATTTCCTTTATCTTTTGAGATCTTAAGCCTGTCTCGAAATTAGGGTAATGGTGAGAATTCTGTGGCATCATATGTATGTTCAAAGTTGGTTCCAATCCCCAAATGAGTTTAAATGACCATCCCTACATGTAAGAAAACTCAAGTTCAATCACCGTGACTCAGCCGGGCCTGACTGTGCAGTAGTGACCAGCATCCAAGACCCAGGCCTGTGAGATAGTGGTGAGGGCTGCCCTTCACGGGTTACAGGGTAGCAAGGAATGTGTACCCAACACCCCATCCAATAAATGAGTTTACGTTTTTAAACTCCTCCTCAGCACTGTAGTAGCACAGCAGTCTCACTCCCATCCAAGGAGCCAGCTGCCACCCGTACTTCAACACAGTGGGCTTGTCAGGTTCCAGCTGGGTCGTGTTCCCTGATTCTTGGTCCCCAGTTCCGGAGAAGGGTTACTGGTACCTAGTGGACGGAATGAATGAGCAAACCAGACGGCAAGATTTGTTAACACAGAGTAGGTTCCAAAGCGGGCACTGGTCTATCTCCTGGGTTTTTAACTTATTTCTACTTTTGTCTGCATCTTGTGGTATGCTAAATGGTGGGCAGCATGTTCATTTTGATTCAGGGAAGAGGGGTGGAGATTTCCCAGAACCGGGGACCCTGCCTCAATTTGTCCTTACAGGGTAGCTTCCAGGAGTTGCCATGACATTTGCAAACTGTCATGGCGAGGTGGGTGTGGTTTTTTTCTTGGTTGATGAGAGTGGATCACCTGAGGTCCCTGTCAGCTCCTCTGTGCACCTGTCCCAAGGTGTTTTGTTTTTTTGGTTGGGCCATCACTTGGGTTTGCTGTTTTCCTACCCTCCTCTAATTGGCGGACGACAGTATCTCTACTGAATCTCCCTTGCATCACCTCCACACCTGTTTCCCCTCCCTCCTGGTGCCACCTAACAGGTTGAAATTATAAAATTAAAATATACTTTTTAAATGTGAGCTGGAATGTCACCAGCAATTCACTGGTTTAGCAAGTCAAGTCTGACATCTATCTTGGATCATCTACAAAGACCCTGAGACAAGATGCTCATATGCCAGGACAGAGTCGACAAGATGGGATAAGAATGACCGAACGATCGCAAGAGATAAAGGGTGAGCCTGAAATAGTCACGTAGCCTCGATGCCTAAGAGCTTTCCCATTATGCAGTGATAAAAACTGAAAATCAATACCAGATCACAACAGAGCCTTTAGGTTTCTAAGTATATGTTTATGATAAACAATATATGGGTCTCATTACGATGTACGGATATAATCTCAGTCATTCTCAATATATGGTTGTATTTTATGTTCATAATGGCCCAAGTCAAAGAACCCCTTCTAGAATCGTGAATGTATATACTAGGTGAACCAGACCTGACAGAGCCATACCGTGCCTGAAATAATACACACATGTTTAGGAGCTGCCATCAGATATCTCTGTCGGCCTTCAGGAGGCGGGGCCTTCCCCTGTAAGTAATGCATAACATACGTATCTTACTCTGTGTTGACATAGTTGTCTTTGCATACCATCTGCTAGGGATTCCTATGCATTAAGATGTCTACAGAGCCTGCCTTGTTGCCTGGTACCCAAAAGGGCTCAATGAGAACATTTCAAAGAAAATAAAATTCCGACAATGCATAATGGGAATATTATCAGCTGAATTTACAGACTCAATTAGGATATTTAATATTTGCATGTCTTTGGGTGGAAAACTTTAAAACATTCTCAAACCCTACAAAGTCCACTTACTTCTTTTTTGTGACATTTTAACTGTTAGAATTTTTAATAATTGAAGAGATCTTTAATAAATGGCTTTTTTATTAAAATGACAAGTTTATAATAAACACACCTGTACTTTCAAATATCTAAATCTACACTACTGTAAATAACCCAGTTTAAGGGTAAATGATCAGGACCCTGCTTATACTGGCTCATAAGAGCCAGTTGCTAACTTTTCAAGAATTTTACAAGAGCTGGTTGTTAAAATGTTGACAGCTTGAAATTGGCTATGGGCAAATACTGTAAAAGAGGGCCCCTCCACACACCCCCCCCTCATGCCAGTTGTTAAACATTTACCAGCGGACCTCAGAATAAATCTTTGTTTGAGGGAAATATACAACTATACAGGAAATTAAATGTGCAGAATCCATCTCCATAATGTGTTCAACAAAAGACCAGCCCAAGGCAAAATCGTGAAGTATGCATCTGTATTTGCATCTTTTCTTTTCCGTTATGTCAGCCCAATCAGAAGCAGAACAAGTATTTGTAGATTTGGTAGACTTTAATTTAATGTTTAATATCAATAATACCTGTAAAATGCCCTAGATTATTTCATCTGAATTTTCTATTAGCCTTCCGCAACGCCTGACAGCTAGCAATAGCCCACAGTGCTTTGTTAACGTTCAATCTCGTTCCTTCCTCTTCATTCTGTTGCCTTAGCGAATTTGTGATTCACCAGACTTCCAATTTTCCAAGCTCCTCTGGAGTTTGCTCTGATGTAAACTCATGTGTTCATCTTTTTTCCCCCTTTGCTTTTCACAGCCACATTTGCATTTCATTCTGCCACATGCTCAAATGTCCGTTTACCATAGGCTATACAATTATCTACACAGTGGTTCTTGAAGAGCATCAGCATCACTTGAAACGAAAATTCATGGCCCCACGCCAGACCTGCTGATTCAGAAATGCTGGCAGTCAGATCCAGCGGTCTATCCTGCAAGAAGCCTACCAGGAGAGGCTGATGCATATCAGTTTTGAGCCCCAGTGCTTTATACTGTATGTTTTGCAAAGACAGAGGTTTTGTTTGTGTCATTCATCATTCTATACCCAGGACCCTGCATACTGCCTGGAATATAGGAAGCATAAAACAAACAAACAAAAATATGGGTGAATGTACTGATAAATCTTTTCAAAAAGACTCAATTCTGAAAGGCTTGTACGAAAAGAAAGCTGTGAACCGCTACTGTGTTACTGAGACAACTCTCCCCAGAAGGGCTTGCACTTCATCCTGACATGGATTGATTCTTTTTTTAAGTCCTCATTTCTTCTGAAAAGATGTTGGGAACACCAGTAAATGCTTAGCAAAGTGCTCCAGGATACTTGCATGAAAGTGCTAAGAGTGGGGGAAAGCACAGTGATATTATTTTCATACTGATTTGTTTAGAGAAAAAAAGATATTTAAGCTGTTACGATTGGTCCTCTCTTCAGAGCCCCATGGCAGATATTTTTTTAAAGGAAGATGGAAAAGAAGTAAAAAAAAAAAAATTGAGACTAGGATCCAGACTGCAATAGTGTGAGGAAAAAAAAAACTCAAAAGGCTTATATGAAAGAGAAAATACCTAACAGTAGCTTTAATCTTGGAAGTCTCCAAAACAGCTTTCACATGGAGTGCCAACGTGCCACAGGTGCACTCCACATGAGCAGGTGAGCAAAATAAAGAGGCTGTCAGGCTGTGATGAATTCTTGTCCATAATGCATTCATCCCAAGGTGCCCTTCTGCATCTGGTATGTATCTTAGCGTGTGTAATTTTTTAGCGGGTTCTTTTCAAGAACATAAAAGATCTCCCAGAACTGAAAAAGACTGTAAGACGGTCAACAAACCTAATGAGGCTGCTTCAGCAATGGTTAGTGAGGGCATATTCAGGAAGACTTTTGTGATTACTAAAGAAATAGATAAATAGATTCTCTCTTCATTATTCCTGCAGGATGTCATAGTATGTTATTGGAATTGCTTGGACTAAAATTTTTCAAAAAAAATTCTAAAAGCCAATAGGAAATTGACAGTTTAATGGATTCAAACAAATATTTTTAATTGAAAGAATATGGATTGTAACAACTTGGTATCTAGTAAAACTGGCATAAAACATGGTGTGAGGTAGGTGGGTATATTTCTAAAAGGGGAAACAAAACTAAGTGTTCATTTCTTCATTCTCTGTGTTTTGAAGGCCAGCTGAAATTTAAAAATACAAATGTTCCTTTGTAAATGGCCTGTGTCTTTAAATATATTTCAAAACAGAAATGTCTATGGCTATAACAAGGAATTGGAAATAAAAAATTATTTTTCAAAATTGAAAAATTTTAATCTGAACTAATAACTAGAAATTTTTTATTTAGTTGCTCTGGAAAAAAAACCTAATATTTGATGCCAAGAAGCAATGCTCCTGGATACTGGAAAATTTCACGCATTACTTTGAGAAAAATCTTAGAAAGTTCAACAGTTCCAGAAGCTTCCAGCATTTTCTATGCGATGGGAGTGTGCTCCCTGATAGTGACTGATGCACAGGGTCCTTCATGATAGGTCCCAACCTCCCTGTCTAGCCATATTTCCTCCACCCGAGTCCTTCTGCACACGCTGCTCACACCCCTCCCATGGGCCTTCTACCTGGCCCTGCCATTCTGTTCTCTGCACCTGAGTCAATCTCATTTATGAAGAAAGACTAATATTACATCCCGTATTCCCCAGTTGTCATTTCTGCTCAACAGAGCTCGAAGTGATATTTTCAAATCTGTGAAATAAAGTCTGTAAAATAATGACATAAAATACTCAAGAACCACGTGAAATTTTCCATAGCTGGAATGCGTTCTTATTTTTTTAATTTTAAATATATTGTAGGCTATCATGCAGTAACTGTTATATTTTATATTTCTTATAGGCAGGAGTCATGTCTTCTATGTCTCTACCTTCATACCCTTCAATATAGTGGCTTTTCCAGTGAATTTGTTCCTATAATTTGGTGAGTAACATGAAGTCATAAGAGACTTCTCGTCATTTTCTTCAGAAAGTTTCATCCACAGCAAATAACTGGTATGATAACTTCACTTTCAAACTTATTTTCACAAAATTGGAAGTCTTTTTTCATTTCTTATCCCTACAGTTTTATTATATTAATGTTCTTTTTGAACAGATACAATGATGTTAATATTTCTTAGAAAATTATTATCTGGAGAAGGGAAAATGCCGTAATGAGTAAGTCCTTAAGATGGCACCAAGCTAATGAAATAAAGCTCTACCAAATGGAGCCATTGCTTGCATAATGTATGTAAAATTGTGTAAGTCTCAACTGAAAACACTATTACAGAAGAACCCAGGAGACTAAAGGAGTTTGCACAAAATCTGGGAGGGCTCAACTGGAAATAATTAGTTTTAGAATGAAAATTTAAAGTCTAAAATCAGACAGACGGTGTCATTTGAAAGGGTTTTATTAACTTCCCAAAGAAGAGTAAAACACAGCTCTTTACACTATAGTTTCTTACTCTTCACTTTGTAAATATTGAAAACATTCAAAAAAAAAAAAAGGTTTATGCAGCTTTTTCCCAAAGAAAACTTGATCAATGCTGCATTGATTTTGAGGACATGGTATGTCAGTGTTAGACTACTTCTTTTCTTAAAGCATGTATATGTTGTATGTTAAACAATCCTACAAACCAATATAAACCAAATAGCATCATGATTTCAACCTAGAAATACAATAATTCTAATTAACACAGAGTAAAATTATTTTTTCCAAATTATCTATCATGCCGCTATTTTGTCTTCAGCATGGTTAGTGGTTGCATGTGGACAAAACTATAATGATAATAAACTATTATTAACAATGTCATCACACAGTGTGCCATACACACAGCATTATTATATTACAAAGAAAAAAATTCCTAGATTCACAATACCTAAATTAAGCAAATTATAAAAGAGGACATAATTTTAGGCTTAAATTTAGTTTAAATGCTTCTTTTCAGTAAAAATAATGGAGCAATTTTATTTCTTCATGTTCTATGATGACAGTTGCAAATGAACTTACTACTTTAAAAAAATGAAGGTATATAAGTTCAAAGTATAAAATGAGACATACTTCATTATTACCATGTGTAGTTCGCCCTATATTCTGATAATTGTGACCCCATTACTTGTTCAGTTGCCAAGAAATCATGTCATTTGCTTAAATTAGTCCCTGTGTCTGCCTTCAAGACTGCAGACCCCGGAATAACCCTGGATTATTAGCAAATCCTGAAAAAAGAACCCCATTATTCTCTTTGTTTTAGTGCTTATTCTTTACTTAAATGCAAACAACATGTCAATAAATGATTTTTTAGTACTGCATAATTTCTACCAAGAAAATATTAGGTCCAAAAGTAGAAACAAACAAAATCAATAAACACACTACTGCTTCTTATAAACTTTTTTCCTCTAGACCCAAACACATTTAATAATTTTTAACAGTTCAGATTATATTTATCTTGCTCCATTTTCTGATATGTGCAAAGGTCACAGAAGGATGTGATGATTACATATCAATGATGATACCAAATTCAAGCTTATCAGTTTTTCCTCTATCTAATCTTCCATCATTAAATCTGATTAAAATGACATCGTGTTAAATTACACTTTATTTTGACTTACTAGGAATATTTCACTATTAAATTAATTTTAAATCACATTTTTCAAATAGCCTCAATGGGGGGAATTTTGAGCATCCCTTCATCAAGCAAATTGAGCTACAGCTTGCAGATATATCCCAGTTGTACATGTTCCTCTGAATATGAATAATAACCCCCTTAGAACTGACAGCAAATAAACTGCCTGAATCTAATTTTATGTCACCATTTAAGCAGCAGAATCATTTCAAAACTAGAAAACTTAAAAAATTTATAGATTTAAATGATGAATAATTTCAAGTAACTTTTCCACTATTTTAAAATAAACCTAGATTTAAATGATGAATAATCATTTAAATGATTATTTAATCATTTAAAGTTACTTGAAACTTTTCCACTATTTTTTCAAGTAACTTTTCCACTATTTTTTTCATCTTTAAAAATCACTTGACTAAAACATGAATAATACATTAACTGCAGACTGATCAAGTTATCTATTGTGAGGTCAACACAACTGTTCTCTGACCTGATAAACAACCATTAAAGAGCGAACGATACCTGAATCAATGTGTGGTCCTGGCCTTTAATATCTGCCGTAATGTATTGGGATCATTGTCATTTTTACCCAGCATTTTCCTTTCCAAATTACCACTGTAGGTGTACTGTGGAAGCAGGTGCCTGTTTATAAATTCACTTTACATTTTTTGAAATGTGGTAAACCAAACTTATGAACAAAAACGCTCAAGAAAAAGCTGTATGTGGCATAATACAAGTACATTTATTAAAAAGGGGGAAAAAACACAAAATACTTTTTGAAATCTTGATTTTCTTCTTTTCATTCATTTGGCTAAATAATTATGATGAATATAATAATCCCAGGTATTGAGCAGTTACTGTGTGCTGGGCCCTAGTACTCCCAAATCTTTAATTTAATCTTCTCCATCTCCTTGTAGGAAAGGAAATAATACATCTATTATTACTGTCTTACAAAACAGAAGTCAAAGCTTAAAGAGGGTAACTTAGTTACAGCTAGTCATTGGCTGAATTCAAATCTGCCTAACTACAAAGGTGGTTGTGTTGGTTTTCTAGGGCTGCCAAAACAAAATACCACAGACTGAATGGCTTACACAACAGAAATTTATTTTCTCACGGTTCTGGCTTGCAGTGAACTCCCAGAGTCTTTTTCCTATGAGTGCGCAGAGAGAAATCTCTGGCGTCTCTTCCTCTTTCTATAAAGACACTAGTCACACTAGATGAGGGCCTCACTCTTATGACCTCACTCAACTTCAATCTCCTCCCTAAAGGCCCTGGCTCTAAATATAATCATATTGAGGGATAGGCTTCAACAGGTGAATTTTGGGGTATGAAATTCCATCCACAACAGCAGTATTCCTTCCCCTGGCTGAAGCACCGACGGTGGACTGAACGCTTACTCTTGGCCCTCAGCCAACACTGCACTGGAGTGCCAGATGTAAAATGTACTGAACGTGGCCTCTGTCCTCCAAATGATCAACATCTGAATGCAACCAGCAGAACACAGGCTAACAAAGGTGTGTACAAAACACTGGGAGTTCCCCGACCTTAAGCAGATCCACTTACTGCTGAGGGAGTTGGGGTTGTGCTAATGTCCTGAAACAGGCTTCCGGCATTGGGAGTATTTGGATGGACTTGAAAAACATTTATTTACAGTTGAAGGCTATATCTGCTTAGCCATCTCATTGGTTTAATATTATGGCTTACTTAGCATGACATCTTCTCTGATTGCTCCTAAAGTTGGTACTGTCACTACTGGTGGGTTAGAGGAATACTTGTAGAGAGGTAATGGAGGAGATAGTGTATTTGCCACAAATGATGGCTGGTAAATTATCTCCATTGACTCTTAATGCAATCTGTTAAATTTTCCAGGCCACACTATACAATTATAAAAGCCTCCTGCCGGTTTCCACTAGTTAAGTCCACAAGGCTGCCCAAGATAACCTTAATGTTCTCCTTAGATTTCCTAAATTTTAGACAGGTTTCTTCCTGGTATAGGCCCCTGACCTCCCTTTATTTAGAGTGGGTATTTTAGAAAACTAATTGCAATTTGTAATTGCAAATTCTTTCTCTGCCTTGTTGAAATGGGTATACATTTCCTTGAAAGACTATTACCAGTTTTATGACCCAAGGAACGTGTTTCTCCAGGGCCTGGAAACCATCTCTTTGAAATGTAAATTTCAAAGGAAGATAAATCCCCTGCCTCTGGGTCTCTAAGGGAAAGTAGGAGGGAGCCTAACTTCAGTGGGGGCCTTTATCTCAAGTTGCAAAACTGCCTCCTGACTTGAAGGGGTGAGGACGTTTGTTTTTCCTTTGGGTGAAGCCCATTAGGAAACACGTGAGGCCCGAGATTGCCCCCACCCACGCTTTTGAAAACTCTCCAGCCTTTTGTTTGGGAGGAGTTGCGTTTAATCCCTCTCTCCTCTACTGCCATGGTCTTGAATAAAGTCTTCCTCAACTGTTTAACCCAGTCCAGCGACATTTTTACTTTTACAAGACGAACAGGCTGATCCTGGTCTTAGGTAAGCTCAGTTGACTGTTCCTTCCAATCAATCGCCAGAGTCCAGGTGCAGAGAGGCTGACTCTGCAGGGCACAGTCTTGGGTGGTGGGAGGAGTCCCACCCCAGCAAGATCATTCCTCCTCCTTCCATTCACCGCCTAAACACAGTGAATGCTCACTCATATTTTGGCTTTTAACATGATTATTGACTGTCAGATTTTCTTTCTTATATATCACCATTTGGGTGAACATCCACTGTTTTTATTAACTCATGTTAACAAACAAACAAATGTCATTGAAGGACCCTGTGGGGAGGAGAGCGGGAGCCTCTGAAAAGCGTCTACCGATCTAATTAGGGGCAATACAGGGAAAGTAGGATTGTGTCGTCGCAAGGAAAGTTTGTGCAAATACTGGTAGATTATTTAGAAGAATCACCACCACCATTTTCCTTATTAATCAAAGAGCAACTCTGTTTGCATTTATAGAAACCAAATTCTTACAAATTTTTTGCACATCATTACAGTGGTATAGTTGGAAAATTTGGGAATTGAACCATTTATGATGCCTCTTTGTACCGAGAGTTTCCCATCTATCATTTACCCTCACAAGAACCCTGTGAAAGTAGCCTTTTTACTTCAGTCTGCACGTTAACAGACTCCAGCGTGCACAACACCGAGTGCGGGGCGGAGCTGGGATCCAGGCAAAGGCGTGTTCGTGCGGCGTCAGCGTTTGTGCCAGGTGCGCAGCATCCTAGTGCCGCTTCCTCCTGGCTCCTTTCCCCTTACGAAGAGTTTTACAGTGAATTTCTTGTATTTTGGATCTAATAGCAATTTTGTGAGACAGATATTATCACCTCCATTTTTGTACATATGAATTAAAAATCAGAGAGGTTGGATAATTTTCCAGACATCATAAATGTAAAAACTGAAAGCGTATTCCTCAGATTTAAATCCAGGTTTGAGACGAAATTGGAGAGGTTTAGCAAGGTGATGCCTGATCGCAAGTAAAACCTCAATCGTTGGCAGGCTGATGTGGAAATAAAGTCCTCAGTGATTTCTTTCGGAAAATGAAACTTACATTAAAAAAAACATAACAGGGCTGTATTATTTCCATGTAATGTGATTTTATTATAATCTATAGTGAATACTTAGATATCAAGAAAACAAGAAAAATGTAATTATTGCAATGGTACAACTTCTATAGTTCCAGTTTGAATGATAAATGATTTCACTCCAAAAATTATTGAATCTCTCTTGATCAGAGAAAGAAATATTCTCTGATCGGGTGAAATGCTATAAGTCAAAGCAAGAAAAGTATTTTAAGAAACAAACAAACAAAAAAGAAACAATTTTTTTCATATAGTTAAAATAATTGTAAACTTTTGCAATACTTTCTATGAAAAATTCTTTAATAACTAATTTTAAGAAAAATATATAAACAGTGAAAAATAGACATAAGAAATTTAAATATGCAAAGATTACTTGGCCAGCATCTTGATTGTGATATAATTGTTCAAAATAAAATACATCTACCCCTTTTTCTACAGACAGAATCAAGTCAATATTAAGTGAAAATATGATTAGGGCCAGGCAAGGTGGCATGCGCTTGTAATCCCAGCTACTAGGGAGGCTAACGCAGGAGGATCCCTTGAGTACAAGAGTTTAAGAACAGCCCGGGCAACCTAGTGAGATTCAATCTGTAAAAAAAAAAAAAGAAAAAAGAAAAAAAAAGAAGAAAATATGATAGGGAATTAAAATATTAACTTTTTTCCCTACTAAGAATATAAAAACATTCATTAGAATAATACACTTATAATCCATTAATTCCATAAACAAATGTGTAATGTTGGAAACATATATTTAATATAAGTTATTTCATGTCTAAGATTTATTTTGACTCTGGGTACCAAATGACATTGCATCGAATGATTTAACACATTATACCCAAACAAGACTGGAAGCAGAAAAAAGATACGACCAAAATCTCAAAGGGATCAATGCATTATTCCCATCAGCAATCATACTTTATTGTTTTTTTTTCTTTAAATTGTCACTTTGGTCCTAAGTCTCACTTTAGCTATTAAACCATTTCAGATAGATTTCCTGACCTCAAATGCTTATAGTGAGATTTCCCTAAGGTGTTGTTGTACTCACTCTCTCCACTTTCTTACCTCTCATTCTTTATTTTAATCAGTCTCCTTAGATTTTTTTCCCCTGCTCTTCCACTGAAATTGCATATCTAGTCAAATACTGTGGTCAAGTCTGTTGATAGAGTGTGATGATCATGCCTCCTTCTTATAATCATTTGCTTGCCATGTAGGACACCATCTTCCTGGTCTTCCTCTGTTCTCTCTCACCTCCTTTTCAGTCTCCTTTGCTAGCTTGTCTTCCTGATCTCTACATGATTTGTCTTATCTTCTTTTCATCTGCATTCATTCCCCTGGTGATCTCAGTAAGTTCCAGTTTTACGGACTATCCGTGTGCTAAACCTTCATCTCTAGTTCTTGATTTCTCCTGTGAGTCCTAGGATTCCATATCTTACCATCTACTGCTCGATGCCAAGGGATGCTTTTGTGGTGAGCAGCTTCCTCAGCCATGATCCTAAAGGGAAAGCGTGATCCTAAGGCTGGGGTATTTTCCTGCAAGCTCACCATAAAGCCGATCCTCAAGCCCTTCCAAAGTTTTTGTCAGCTATCTATTAATATTAAATTGCCTCTTAATAAAGTAGCCACAGTGGTTTCTGTTGTCTGCAACTGAATTTCAACCAGTGCAGTCCTGATGCATGCTTCTCCAACAGTCTTCTGCTTGCCATCACTATGCTCCCATGTGCAAGGAACAAAGCTCTGGGCATCCCTCTGTGTCTCTCAAGCCCATGCCAACCCATCAGTGCTCCTTCTAAACACCCTCAGTGTCCACATCAGTCCCAACCCCTGCCATATCTTGCCTCCCAACCAACACCCATGCTTCCATTCTGCCACCTTACAGTGTATGGCCCACCCAAGTAGATCTTTTTAAAACACAAGTCATTATTACATCACTCTTCTGGTCTTATGCCCCTGTGAATTCCCATCACATTCTGAGTAAACTCCAACCTCTTGAAGCAAGCCCACATGCTCTGTAAAATACAGCCCTCATCTACTTCTCTGTCCTCATCCCTTACCACTCTGTCCCGTTTTCTCTCTCTCTCTCTCTTGTGTACACCATGCTTGGTCGATCTCAGGACTTCACAATTGCTGCTCCGTCTGCCTGAAATATTAATACCTCTCAATCCATTGTAGGGGATTTGCAATTTCACATCATTGGGGTCCCTGCTCAGAAAGGCTTTCATAACCTTCTTACTTAAATAGAAACTCCTGCCTCCACCCCTTCACCACCTATCACCCTATTCTGCTATATTTTTCCTCATGGGTCACGAAAGGAAAGCGTGTGGCTGTGTATTTGCTTCCTCGTTCATCTCCTGCCTCTCCCACCAGGAATGTGAGATCTGCCACAGCAGGACGTGCCCTCTCTTGCTGGACACCTTACATCTAGCACAGAAAACAATGCTCAGCTCCTAGGAAGATTTTAATGACTATTTCCTGAATAAATTAATAAGTAAATCAATGAAAGAATGATGATTTTTAGTGGGCTGAATAAAAATATATAGAGGTAATTCCTGCATTAAAATCCGGTGTCAGCCATTATCGTAGTCAATAAATAGCCTTTAAAACATATAATGAATATTGCAAAAGTAATGTTAGTTTCTACTTTTCACAATATGAAGAGGGATAATACTTTTGGGATGATTCAGAAATTGTTGCAATTTTTTGTTTGCTTGTTTTTGGCAAAAGAGATGGGATAAAAATCAAGACATGTAACATTTCGACACCAGGCACTTAAAAGAACTTTTAAAACTCAGACCAACAAAGAAGGAACCAGGGAGTGGAGAGAAGGAGGAACCCCTGGCATAGTCTGGAAGCAAGATTAAATACATTTCATGTGCTTCCGGCACTGGGGTTACCAGTAATGAGTGGTAGGTGACCTCCAAAAACTGAAAGTTGAAAATGGATTTCTGACACACGAACATCTTCTGAATAAACTGTAGTTGGCAAATATTGTATGTACCATTAGTCATAAAATAAGATACAATTAATGGGGTTTTCACATGCATATTAACTATCTTCAGTAGAGCTACCATTCTCTTCAAAGGATTTGCAATAACAACTTTTATAAATGATTTTTTAAAGAAATGTTCCTTGCATAATTCACGCATGCAGCAGCATGGGTCGTATTAAATCCTCCTCATCTTCCCTTTCTTCTACTCCCTTTCATGTGTTTTCTACTTTTCTTTGTGATCATGGCTTTATTTTTCTTTCTGATTCAGCTTTGAGGTGATTCAACAGCTAGACTGAAAAATGATAGGAGCCACAGTCCATAATATAGAAACTTGTATAAGGTTGGAAAATCTAAAGTGAAATTGGAGTAGATAACCCATGTAGTCATGGCATAGAAATATATTAAAATTTTATTTAAATTAAAAAAATAAACTTATATAAGGTTGAAAAGATACCATCTTGCCAATGTCAGTAATGATGTACTTTTTGTATGTTACCATTTATAATTTTCACAATACTTTTAACATATCAGCTATTTTCCAGTTTCATCACTACCCTTGCATAGAGTGGCTGGAGTAGATATTATTAATTCTGTATTATTAGAAGCAAAAACTTAGTTATTAGTAGACAAAATCCATGTTGTTCTAGAATATAAGTTTTTTAGGATGTGTAAGACTGTCAGGTATTTACTTGCTCAGACATGGGTTTATGTATTTTTTCAGCTTTTATATTCAAAGTATCAAATTTAAGTAAATCTTGATCTAAGTGTTTCCCTGAGTTAGAAAATAAAACACACAATTATTTATTCCAGAATAAGACATTCTTTTTTCCAAAATGCATTGAATCATTTAAGAAATATATAGATCTCATCATGGTTTTGATTTGCATTTCCCTGATGAGCAATGATGTCAAGCACTTCTTCATGTGCTTGTTGGCCATTTATGTGTCTTCCTTAGAAAAATGTCTATTGTGTTCCTTTGCCTATTTTAACATTAGGTTATTTGGGTTTTTCCCTATTGAGCTGTATAAGTTCTTTATACATTTTATATATTAACTGCTTATCAAATATATGGTTTGCAAATATTTATTCTCATTCTTTAGGTTGCTTTCTCGCTCTTTTGATTGGTTTCCCCCTTTTCTGTATAAAGCCTTCTTGGTTTGATGTAGCCTCACTTGTTCATTTTTGCTTTTGTGGCCTGTGCTTTTGGTCATATCTAAGTTATCCTTGCCAAGACCAATATTAAGGAGATTTTTCGTTATATTTTCTTCTAGGAGTCTTACAGGTTCACCTCTTACATTTAAGTCTTTAGTCCATTTTGAGTGGATTTTGTGTTAGGATGGCATTACAAAAAAACAAGGCTGGTAAGGTTGTAGAGAAAGGGAAATCCTTGAACACTGTTGGTAAGAATATAAATTGGTATATCCATTGTAGAAAACAATGTAAAGGTTTCTCAAAAACATTAAAACAAATCTATGATATGACCCATCATTCCCACTTCTGGGTATTTATCCAAAGGAATTGAAATCAGGATCTCTAAGAGATGTCTGCACTCCCACGTTCATGGCAGCTTTGTTGACAAGAGCCACGCTACGGAAACAACCTGAGTGTCCATATGGATGAGTGAATAAAGAAATTATGATATGTACATACAATAGGATATTATTTCAGCCGTACAAAAGAAGGAAATGCTGACATTTGCAACAATATGGATGAACCTGGTGGACGTTATGCTACATGAAAAAACTTAGAGACAGAAAGCCTAATATTACACGATCTCATTTATAGGTGGAATCTGAAATAGTCAACCTCACAGAAGCAGTAGTAGAATGGTGGTCACCAGGGGCTGTGGGGAGGGGGAACTAGGGAGATTTGGGTTGGTGTATGAAGTTTAGGTTACGTAAGATGACTAAGTTCTGGAGAGCTAACGTATAGCGTGGTGACTACAGGTAACAGTACTTTACCGTGTACTTGGAATCTCCTGAGAGGATGGATCCTAAGTGTTTTCACCACGTGAAAGGGCACGTATATGCGGTGTTGGATGTGGTAATTAGGTTGAATGGTGGTGATTATTTCACCATGTATATGTATATCAATCAAGGTGTATACCTCAAATTTACACAATAAAAATAATGTATCAACCAAACTTTTAGTGGGGAGATAGATTTTTTTTTAACTAGAGCAACAGGTCTCTGGAAATAGTCGAGCTTAACAAGGCATTATTGAAAGAACAACAAGTGAATAAAAATCTGACATTTTGAAAGCTAGATAATCTTCCAAACCCAGTAAATGGCACTGCCTTGACCCCTAAGCTGCCCAGTCAGCTCTCTCTCCTCCCTCTGCCAACTCCTTTCTAATATCTGCCTTAATTTCAACCCACTCTTCAGTTTATACTTCACTCGATGCTCAAATGTTTTTCTTTTCTTGCTAGTTTGATAGTGACAAGTGAACAGTGTCCTAAAGAGCCATATATAGGCCGAGGTTTCTGAGGAAGCTTCTGGAGGCAGTGCCAACTAAACTTCACAAAGACTTCACTCTCCTTATCTGCCTGAGAGCTTCTTAGTGTGAAATTGATTCTAAAGGAGCCTGTTCTGAAAGGCTCGTGTTAGCAGAGACTTTCGTGGACTTGGCCTCTGTGTAAATCACAGACCACAAACTTCCAGACTTACTCAAAGGTTGGCAGGTCTGTCCTCCAAGTTGATCTCTGTCCAGAATAATTTACCGATATTCTCTCATCGAAGTGCTACACCCAGGAGCCAAACCCCGCTTCCCTTGGGCCTACATGATCGATTTCCATATTTCAATTATGAGAAGCTAGAAAATTTTCCACAAATTTCCAACTTGAGTTATGCTCTCAAATTTTCTTCCCTAGTCCAGCCGTGAGCCAACCTGTTGGGCTTCAGGGCTCTCTTTCTAATCAGGTTTTTAGTGCTGTCGGGTAAATTAAATAGGAAGGCCATTAGTTAGGATTGCAGCTGCCCACGCTCTCTTAGATGTCATCGCCAGGACCTGAGTCTCCGAGACAGGGCTACCGCTAAAGGAAAGAATGAGACTCTGCTTTCTTTCTTTCTTTTTTCTTTCTTTTTTTTTTTAACCTCATCCTCAATATGGTTGTGATGAAGTATTCCTCTTACAGCTTTTCATCAGCTAGAGGGGAATGGGATATTTTAGGCTTCCTTATGGTTTTAGTTAAGAAAATTCCTCTGGGTACTCACTCTCTCCTTCTTCCTCTTTCTCAACACTCCTGTGTGTCAAGATTCAGAATGACTTTATATTATTTCTGAAACAGTTCTTTAACACTCTGCAGCCTATCAGAAAATTGGGTGAACAACAGCTACTTTGGATTTTGTAAGCCGAATGTCCAGGTTACTGCTCTCCTGACTTGATGACACTTTCCAGAAGTAACTGAGGGGCTGGTCTCACTTCTTCCTCAGGCCTCTGCCTGCCTCTTAAAAATATTTTGCTTTGCTGAGCTCCACCACCTTGCACTGGCCAGGGAACCAGGCCCCCCGCTTAAAGAAAGGCTCTTTACCTGTGTGGTCTGTGGAGTCTACATGTGTGAATAGCATTTGGATATGCCCTCTAAAAACATTTGTGTGGATAAAAGAATAATGCATACAAAGTCAAACAATCTCAGTATAACCTTAAAATATTCCCAAATTTTACTGCAAATGTATGTCAAAACCAAAATTGAATAGGATGTTTTTTTCTGATGCTTCATGCTATCTTTGTATGTCTTCACTAATGTTTAAGATGTAATGAAGTGTGTAAAAATTAGAAAGATGTGAAAATAGCACTTTCTATGACTTAGCAATAGCCATAATGATGAATCACATCACAGCAGAATTTAATGAAATTTTGTGTGATTTTTGAGTAACCATAAGTGTAAAGAGGAGCAAACAGGCAAGACCAGGAGAGGAGCAGCAAATTTTCTGTGTGTGTGTGTGTGTGTGTACACCTTTGGAATACCACAGTACAAGGCCTAAAATTACAGCCCCGTATCACATGTGCCTTGGCATCTGGGGAAAACTGGGAGGGCCTCGAATGGCCTAAACCCGATTTCCACTCCCGCCTCTGCTAAGGTCTCCAGACAGACACCCTTCCTTTTTATGGAGAGATCAAGCATCATGCCTGCTTATTCCAGAGTAGGAGCTTCAGTTTCCTGCCAGCCCACAGTTATTAGAACAAGCCAATCACATCCTCCCAAAGGAACCAGGTGTCACCTTTGTTACTACAAAGCCGGCCTCCCACAGCACCTGCTTTTCTCACTCTGTTCCTGAGAGCAGCCCCTATGCCATACAGCCTCTGACAGGCTGTATTTGTGGCTAATAAACTGCTGTCAATCTCACCTGTCCAGTGTCAGGTGCCAGGGCTTCAGCCATTGCCCTAATCCTAAGGTGGGAATCCTCCCTCGCCAATGAGTGAAGAGGAAGCATCAAACACATGCACCTTTGTACGTGTTCGTAGATTTAGATTTCACAGATTTTTCTGACATACACATTTTCCTCTTTTAATCAAACATTAAAATTTAGAATGTGTTACTAATTTAAGAGACTCTCTTTGTTCTTCATTAAGAATTGCATCTTGTTTTCTTTTCTGAGACAATCTTAAGTGTCCCTTAGTAGGAACTAGCATTGTCACACACTCATGCTGCAGCCAAATAAACCAAATGATAATCTTAAAAACTCTTTCATGATTGATTCAATAGTAAGATGTACAGAAGAAATGTCCAGCTCCAAAAATAATCAATCATACATATAAAGACCAATCAGTAGATAATTTGCAGTGAGTATTTTATAAAGTCTAAGAGATTTCCTAGCAATAACATTGTCTTTAGGAACTGACCACCAGTTCTGTGTAATAGTCCACAGTTAAAAGGCAAGTACTCCGACAGACAAGATTGAGTTGGAGTGATCCGAAGTGTGCCAGAAAATCCTCCACACACAAACATTTCTTCTTGTGCTGACATAATGCTTGGAATTCCCACCATTATGTCAATTTTTTGAATGATCCATTCAGGGAAACTTGGATAAGAGAAATGCCATGCAGCACTTCTGATAAAAGAAAATTTACTACTTGTGTAAGTAGTAAATTTTTTAAAATTCATCTTTCATAGCTAAGTGCAGCAATCTTAGGGAAAGTTATTGAGGAGAGAGGAATTTAATGTCAGTCAGAAAAAAACAGAAAAGAATAGCGTCTAACACTTCTGGCTAAGTTGAAGATATTGTAGCTTGCTTGCCTGGCACGATGAGGTCAAATTCAATGACTAGTGATGTCACCATGGGAAGACCATCAAAGACAAATGTCACTCCTTTATCAAGGGCACATTCCACATAATTGCTTCTGAGAATTTTAAAAAAATTATTTGAAGTTAATTTTGCTTTAATGCATAATAATATTAACCACACTGAATTACTGTGGGGATCAAAAAAGATACCTAGCACAAAGCATCCTTTGCAATCAATTCTTGATAAATGACAGTTTGTGGTGGTTTTGAAAATCACTTGCACTTAGTTGGATAAAAACAGTGATTTTTTTTCTTTCTACAATTTAATCATACTCATTATCTTTCTGTTTCCCAAGGGTGAGGGGCAAATCTATCTACTACCTTTCTATACCTACCTCTGGCTATTTATGTTTAATCTAATCCAGTAATCTTGTCCCAAACCAATAACTTTAGATATTTAAATGTGTATCTAATTTTCTAAAGGTACCTAATTTCTTTTGTATAAATGTCCAGACCTTCAGCCACCTTTCATTCCTTGTGCTTCCTTCCAATATGGCGTCTGGGTCTTTGGTCGGGAGGCGAACAGCTTGTGTGATCTCCTGGAGGGGGGAATCCTTAGTTCCACCTCTAGCCAGCCTGAAATGAATGTACTTTTCATCTTACATTTTAGAGACTAAAGGATATATACTCACATGCTGTAATCTAAACCTCTAAACCTATGACTTAACCAGGGTTAAAAGGCAAGTACTCTGGCAGCTTGATTGTTGAGAAATTTTTCTGCCCAAACATTCTAGCTTTCAAAACCCATTCTTTTATTTTTAAGGTTACTTGACATTAAGACTTCAGGTCCATAAATAGCATCTCTGGTCAGAATATTATGATTCTCTCATTCCCTGAAATGATGTTTCATGGCTTAGCCTGGGTAGAAAGCTGAATGAAAACATGACATGGAAAAGGAGAACTGTAAGCAAACAGGTTATCTGTAAATCTATAACGGTTGCAAAATTAATGCTCATTAAAAATTACGATATTTACATATACTCCCAGAGAAAATACCTAGTCGTTGTATATAAAAGTGTGATGATTCAATTTGAAAAACCTAAAGTAACTGTCCTTCAAACCAGCAGCCTAGTGCATACTCTAACCAAAAGCAATATAAAAATTTTAAAAGTCTACTTGTGTGAATGAATCATAAATTTCTCAGGCCAGATGGTATTAAGTCTTAGCCTGCCAAATATCTACACCATTTACAGTACTACAGTAAATGAAATTAGCACTAGTTGGCACTTTAAATTGTTAAGTGTTAATTTGCTAGACATTCACAATCTTCCTTATGCTTGCTGCATCATAGTAGCTGTTTTTATAGGTACTGTTTTAAGAATGTATTTACATATTTTTTTCTGAAGCCACAGTGATTTTTCATAGGTGTCTGAGTACATCTTTGGAGATACACACAAACAGGAAGTTACAGAGGGAAAACTTTGGAACCTGGATTCTGACACTCAGAATTCTAATGGTGGCTCTGCTACATGCTCGTGTATCACTTAGGCCAGCCACTTTAATTCTCTAGACTCCAATTCAATATTGTACATTAAAGACACGGAACAGCATCAGTGGTTCCTTTCAACTATAATATTCCATAATTATGGAATTTGATCCTAAGGTGAATTTTGACTCAAGACCAACTTTGTCCTTGAATATTCTTCTACAGCTATTTCTAAAACATCTTTCTATTTGGTGGATAAAAGAATATAAGCCAATGTTTTTTGCAGTTGTGCAAGCATATCAAAGACATAATTGAGAGTTTGATAAAAGGCTATAAATGCTTTCCCAGAAGACTCATATACAAGCAAAATCTTGAACACTGTTTTAAGGGTTTACAAACTGCCCTAAACTTCATATATGGAGCACGTGTGGAGTCATAAAAACCAAGATAAAGTACCTCTGGTTTTCTTTTGTTGTACACTATTTAAAATAATATATATATGTATGTATACTATCTATATATAAACTATATATGTGTGTGCATATATAGTATATATGCAATATTATATATGTGATATGTGCAAAATTATATATATACACACGCATGCACTCTTGGATCAGTTATCATCGCTAAAGGTTGGTTAGTGACCACCTTCAACTCAAGAATTTCTTTTTCACTATTCTAATAGAGGATAACACACAGTAGGTAACATATTTTGTATGTTTATACTCTGGCACTGTTTCTGGCATTCTACATAGTTGAACAATAAGCCTATAATAAATCTGCACATTGGATATTATTTTTCCCTGTAGACCTATAAAACTCAGGTGCAAAGATTTTAAATGATGTGTCCTGTTCAAGGTCACTGGTGAAGATGTGACCCAGACTCTCTCTTACCCCAGCGTCTTTCCGTCTCTATTGCACTAGGTCTTCCTAACTGAAGAAGACAAACTGAATGATCCTTTCTGTTGCTACAGTTCTCAGCAGATGTCTAGAAAGTAGACTTGGTATAGGGAGCAAGTATCCATATAATTTTCAATCTACCCACTTACTCTGCAGCACTACAGAGACACAGATTGAGTCTCTGTACTGCTTAGAGAAGGGAAATAAGATGGCAGGATGCCCAGTACCAGGGCAGATCTAACAAGGCAATTGATAAGCCATTTTCCTGGAGGAGAGGCTGTCTTCTTAATTCAGCTTCTGGGAAAGTGTATAGTCTCCTCAGCAATTCTGACTTAATCCAAGTTTCCTATTTTCTTCCTTCTGCAACTCATAAAGATCTGTGAGGGGTGTGTGTGTGTGTGTGTGTGTGTGTGTGTGTGTGCGTGTGTGTAGTTGGGGACATGAGAAAAATGACATGGGGGCTCCAATATGCACAGGCCCTCCCCTGTAACCAACCTACCCTTGTAACGGAAGGGGTTGTGTATCTGGTTTCTGAGAAGATGAAAAATTTGCTTGTTTATTATTAGGGAATAGGAAGCCAAATGAATCATCTCCTGGAGCTGTTTTCTGCTCTCAGGAGGGTAGCTCCAGGTTTCTAGGACAGAAGCCTTGCTTTAGGCAGAAAACCTTGTTAGTTCTCCCAGTTCTACTGGTCTTCCTGACAACTTGTATATCTTCCTAAATTGAATATGACTGCATATATATATAAGTGAATATATATGTATAGTTTTAATTTCTCATTTCTGTGCCTCAGTCCTCACCTTAGCCAAGTAGGAGGAACAATAATTATTTCTTGCATGTAGGCATAGCATTTTTTACCATTAGATTTAAGCTGGGAATTGAAAATCATACATAGTTTAATCATTATCTAAACCTCATAATTATATGTGTCTTTCTTAGACCAATGTAATCAGATATTTATGTGCCTATATAATATTGATGCCCTTAATTTATATCTCATCAAAAAAAGAATTATTCTTATTTTTAGCCAAGGATTATATGGCACTTCCTAGATACCAGATACTATTTTAAATATTTTACAAATATTAACTCGCTGTATTCCCCACCAATCTGAGAAGATATATTATCTCTACTTTACAGATAAGGGAACTGTGGCACAAAGAGTTTCACTAACACGCCCAGAGACACACAGTGAACTGTAGAGCTGGGATTCAAACCCAGGCAGTCTGGCTTCATTAGTTTGTAAAGCAGTAATGAAATCAAGCTTCCTTAGTTTGTAAACTAATCCCAGTGGAACCAGGAAACCACAATGGGCAGAGTAATGCCCTCGCCGAAGACGTTCACATTCTAACTCGTAGGCAATGTGAATATGTTAGGTTCCGTGGCAGCAAGGAGTGAGTAAGTTTGCAGATAGAACAAAAGTTACTAATCAATTGACCTTGAGATGGAAAATTAGTCTGGATTCCATGGGTGGGCCCAAAGTAATCACAGGATCCTCATCAATGAAAGAAGGAATGAAGACAGTCAGGGTCAGAGAGGGAGATACGACAATAAAAGCAGAGGTCAGAATCACGTGGAACATGAGACAGTGAAAGTCGGAAGCGTTCAGAAGCTGGAAAAGGCAAAGAAAAGGATTCTTTTTTGAAGATTCCAGAAGCAAGACATCCCTGCTGCCCCCATTAGACTTCTGACCTCTAGAACTGTAATACATTTGCCTTGTTGAATGCTACTAAATTTGTGGTAATTTGTTACAGCAGAGCAAGGAAATGAATACAGAAACTATTAATTATCTCCAAATGTGTTCCAGTTAACAACACAGAACTCAAAGTTCAGGTTTACCATTTACTAGGTCTAGAAACCTCAAGCACTTATTTTATCTTTAAGTTTTAGTTAGCCTTTCAGTAGAATGGAAAGAGGTGTTTTTATTTTATGTGATTGTTGAGGCTTGGTTGTCACAAAGTGAAAAATGGCCCTGCCTAAAACCCAACTTTATTTTTTGAGTGAAAGTTTCCCTCTGGAATTATGTAGAAGATTAAAATAACTAGCATATATACAGTCCTGTGCAACATTCGAATAGATGGCAAATGCAAAACACCTTCTGCAGGGCACCAAACCATAGCATATACCCAAATAGCAGTTATGATGATGATGATGATGATAATTACCAATAGAATGTCAGTGGAGGATGTAAGAATGTGATCAGAGAACGCTGGGTGTCCACTGCAAAGTATCTTTATTACAATGAAGTGATCTGGAAGCAGGCTAGGCTTCCAGTCCATCTCCACCACACACTGGCTGTATGGTATAGAGAATGTTTCTTCACATAGTTAAAGTTTCTAGAAATGCCAAATTCATTAGTTTATTTGGAGGCCTAGTAGAGCTGCCTAAGTAGGGTGCCCGGAATGTAACAGCATAGGGTCATCGTTCAGTGCTCCATGCAACAGTTCACTGTAGATATTACACTAAAAATCTTCACCAACTATCCACCTCCTTTTAAGTAAGGGAAACGTTTTGTAATCCTTCACTATTGTCCCCATCCAGTGTGGCTCTTATGTGTGTTATATTTTCTCAGTAACACTGAATATCTAGTAGTGCTCAAAATCAAAATAACATGTAGTGATTCTGACAAAACAGTCATCTAAGACTACATCAGTAGCTGGAAAATAGCACTAATAGAATGCTGGAATTTCAGGTTACAATGGAAAGTGACAGCCATTGTAACCCAGCGCATATCTATCAGTAGCTCACCTCATTATTACAGTCAGCTAATATTGATTTCAAGGAGAGCGATTACCTGCTAAAATGACAGCTGCGTGACTGATTCAGCCAGGGCAGGAAAAGAAGAATGAAAATCAACTACCCTTCAACTCCTACCACACTTTATATAAGGACTGCTTTTCTGATCAGTAGCTTACATCCTTGGTGTAAAGTTCACCTTCAGTTATTTACAATGAGAAAGGGGGAAAAAAGTGATTTTAAAAAAAAATCAAAACGAATCTATCCCCATATTTATTTTTCTATTATTTTGATACTATCTTATGTATCAAATTTTTATAATAACAAGCTAATCTAAAGATTACTGATAATTATAATATTTGTAAATGCCTCAAGTTCTTAAGTTTCATTTGGTGTTAAGGAATCCACCAAATGACTCATCTGCCTATTGCAACTAGAAGTATAACAGATTTTTCTGTTCAGAATATTCAATTATGAAATGTTCATTTCAATTATGACACCTACTGAATATGTCATCAGGGACCTGAGAAAATGGCTTTGAATGGGGAGAAAGTATATCTCTGTAATCATTGTCATTTGATGATATGAATTAGAAATAATGCAGATATACAAACGCTATAGTATCACTTTCCTATGCAATGGACTAATTTTCTACTTCTTAACAGTGAAAAAAGTCAGGCCTATTTTTGATGGAATGTCATTTTTTTAAAATCATAAGTGTACCAATAAGTAATGGCAAGCTATACTTTTTAAATACACTCATAGTAATGAATATTTAATGTATATAAATATGAAATGTGCAATGCTCTATATTAATTTAATGAATGTCTCCTTTTGGAGGACTTAACTGCATATGGATGTATATATGTGTTTATGTGTAGCAGCAACAGTAGTAGTGATAGATGGAAAAACAAAATTTGTACCACAGCTTCATCCCATTCAAACAAACAAACAAACGAAAAACAAACCCAAATACATGGTAATTATTTCGTTTGATCAGTCTTAATGACCGAATTCTTTGATTATTCTGTGAACTATGATCCTGTAGGCAGGGTCATAGTTCCTGTGAATGGAAGCCATAGTTAGTTATTTACTTGTGGCAAAAAGATTTTAATTGGCATGACCCTTTTTCTTAAAAGTGTCTTCACCATGATCTTCCTGATGTGCCAGCTGTGACGTAACCATCAACAGTAAGGATACAGCAATTCCCTGTTAAAATGTGACTTTCCACCAAAGTGAAAATTGGGGCAAGTGAAGTACATGGATGAACACTAAAATTAGTGGGCAAAGCCACAAGGGTAAATGAGGCATTTGAATAGCCTCAAATAATCTGTTCCTAAATGTGTATTAATCACTGTGATGATTCCCTACATATGTTAGCATAATCTTTAATATTTCTCCCTTGAGGAGGTTAAGCTTACCCCACTCTCCAAACTCTTGAGTGTGATTTGGACTTAGAGACAAGCTTCTAAGCATGGAAAAAGAAAAATAGTAATTTTGTAGTGGAGAAACCTGGCTGCTACCAGCTTAACCAAAATGATTAAGGTTAACTTCCCCAGTAATTATTCATGTTGCTATATCATGTACATATGTTATGCTATATGGGCAAAAAAGATATATGTCATTCTTCCCCAAAATCCGTAATCTCACCTCACTACAATCATTAAAAACATTAGCCAAATCCAATTCAGGAGATATTTTATAAAATACCTGGTCAGTACACTTCAAAAATGACAAGGTTGTGAAAGAAAGGAAAGACCAAGAAATTGTCACAGATTCGCTGAAATGAAAGGGACGTGTCAACTAAGTATGGGATTCTGGATTGGATTTTAACTTGTAGAAGAGAAAGGATATTGGTGGAAAAACTGGGGAAATGTAAACAAAATCTACAGTTTGGCTGATAGTAATGTACCAATGTCAATTTCTTAATTTTGTTCACTATACCCTGATAACATAGGATGGTAACCTCAGGTAGGCTGGATGAATATCATAAGGAAACACTCTGTGCTATCTTTGTAATTTTCCAGAAATCTTAAATTATTTCAAAATAAAAACTTTGAGCACACACATGGAGTGAGCAGTAAGTAGAATAACACAGGGAACCATTTGATATTCCTCCACCTGTAGTCAAGCTCTGAGTAAGTAAGGACCATGACTAGCTTTTAGTTATTCCTTTGTTTGTGATAGAAACTATACCAAATGCTTTAATTTAGTATATACATAGGATATAGCGTAGTACATAACTACAGTAATGTGCTGCATAGCGACTTTTCAGTTAAGTACAGACCACGTATAAAACAGTGGTCCCATAGGATTATAGTACAATATTGTTACTGTATCTTTTCTATGTTTATATATGTTTAGATACAAATACTTACCACTGTGTTACAATTGCCTACAGTATTCAGAGCAGTAATGCTGTATGGGTTTGTGGTCCAGGAGCAGTAGGCTGTATCAAATGGCCTAGGTGAGCATAGGCTATCCCGTCTTGGTTGTGTAAGTACACTCTGTCATGTTCACACAACAACAAAATCACCTCATGATGCACTCTTCAGACACAGCCTCACTGGTAAGCAACACGTGACTATATTCAACACAGATGCTAATATTTTTCATCTTACATAATAAGGACAACATAAGTAACTTGACGAAGATTAGAAAGTAGGGAGTTGAATCCAAGCTGTCTGACTGTGGGGTGGGGTTCTTATTCACTTCATTACATCACTCCAAGATCTCATCTAAGAATATATCAGAATAACCAGTTATAGCTATTTAAATTAAATGTCTCATTTATTCTGTACAACAATTACATGGATTTATAGTCATCATTTTAAAGATGAAGAAGCTGAGACCAATTTTAAATACATAGCTAATGGAAAACCTAGCTCTTCAATTTAGAAGAAAAAGACTTTTGCATTTTGCTTGGAATTAACAGAAGGAGACTGGTTATATTGCCAAACTGGTCTTACACGTTTGTGGAGACTGGGGTGGGGATGGGAACAAGAGCCCCTTTATTGCTAACAATTGATATGATAAAACCACTAAAAACAGCTATTTATCGTAAACATTTGAAATAGGGTTGAATCAAGAGAAATGTTATGAGATTTCAAATGTGGAAATCACTGTATGTTTATAAAAATGGAAAAAAACAAATGGGTAGTTAATATATTAGTAGTTGGTGAGTTAGTTCTTGTCAGGAACTTACAACAATTCTTTTTTTATTTGGACCATATTGCCTTAGGAAAAGATGTCTATTTATTAATATGAATTTAAACTCTGCTGTCCCTAAGAATTAAGAGGTTATTTTTTTCTTGACAAGAGTGTGTGTGTGTTTGCTCAGGAAGTTATGCCAGGATACAAGCAAAGCAAACCGATTCTATCTCAATAATCAAATCGAAACAGGGAAGGCTAAGGCTAAGGAAAGATGGTCCGAATCGTAAGGCACTGCTGAGATAAAGAAGGAAAAGTGACAGCGTAGACTAGGAACTCGGGCAACTGAGGATCGCAGAGGATGTTGTTGTTACCTGCCGTCTAGCAGAGGGGCCTGCACGGTGGTTTTACGTAGAGCTTAGAACTATGTAGCAAATGGCTTGGAACCAGATGAGCCTATAAAAATTTTATCCAGCCCCTTAAAGGCCAAAGGGAAGCTGAATCTATGCCAAGAATGAGGACTCAGCTGGATCTGAGATCACACAATTCTCAGGGTCCGAGAACGGTTGCATGTATGCCTTCTGTTTGTTTGTTTGCTAAGGATGGGGGCTTCCGACCACCCCACACGTGAATCACTGAAACAGTGAAAGAAAAAAACAACTTTGTGATGACCTTAGTACTAGACTGCCCTGGGTAACACAGGAATCTTACACAATTGACACTTCCAGAGTATTCCCAAGGCTCTGTAGCTGACATCTGTCTGGCATCACGGGATTTAAAGTAAGAATATCAGCTGCCCACTTTATCCTACAGGCCGTCTTCTGCCCAGTCAGACAAGAGCCATGTAAGTCACTGCCATTCTCTCTTAACCGAAAAGGGACACAGTATTGGCAGTATAATAGTTGCCTTTTGTTTGTTTGTTTAGTTCTTACTAAATGCCAGGTGCTTTTCTGTAACTTGAGAATATTATTTCATTTAATCCTCACAACCTGATATTCATTTTAAAGGTGAGTTGGTTGAGATATTGATTAATAAAGTCACTGTAATAAAACAGCTAGTAACCAGTAGAGCAGGGACTTCAACACTGCAACCTGATTCCAGAGATCTCCTTTTTAAATACAGCGTGTCCTGTCTACCAAACATGGTCAGAATGAGTCTACAGCCTTTCAGCTTTCCCAGAGAAGGAATTCTTCTTTAAGTAAATCAGAGGCCAGAGAGATCATAACATGCAGTGATGGGAAAACCATCACTGAGACTCTGGGAACCCAGATTTCACTTCATATAAATCACTTATGCTTTATAGTTGGGTATTCCAGAACCCTTTGATTCCTACATTTATATTTCTGGGATCAGCTACTAAGCGGTAGATTTATAGAAGTCAGAGCCCAAGGCTATGTATAGCTTCTGATACAGGGAAGTGCTTGTGGTGGTTTTATGACCTCATTGGACTTACAGATTGATGGTGAAGAAGGTCATCGTGGGCAAGCGCCCAGTTCCCCGCGGTGTCATAGGCTGACAGTAAGGAAGCCCCGATTCTGCCTTCTGCAGACTTCTCCCTGATACCTCTCTATCACGACAGAAGTCTGAATGTCACTGGCACTGATTAACACGTCCTGGGATAAGTTTCTGTTTCTCAAGTCATGCCAGTGTCCACTTCCTCCTTGCAATGTTATAAACCAAGAGTGAAAGATCAGCCCTATGCAAACCATGGGAGAATTTGCGAGGGATGTTGGGACAGGCTGGCTGCCGACTGCACACCAGCCATCGCAAATACCCAATGGATAGGTGTCAAGTCCAAAAGTCATTAAGCCATTTCAGTCAAAGACTTACACCTTGGGTTGCTTTGGGTTCCAAGAAGTTCTTTGACCTCGTCTCTGTCCACTGACGCACCATTGGCTTGCAACACCCACAGCTCACCTCAGTGGCGATGGCTGGACCTTTCCATTTCACTCCAGCCCTGCCCTCACCTGCCCCTCATTCCTACGCAGCACTGGCTCCCGGGCCTGTGCTCCTCACTGCTCTGACTATGCCCTCTTTCTTTGCACAAAGTGTCAGCCTCTCCATTTTTGTCCTCAGAGGGCTGGGTAAAATTTTCGCACTTTGCCTCTGAGTTGGAGGCTTTGATGGAGATGAAAGGCAAAAGAAGAGAGGAAATGGGGCTATCGCATGACTGAGTGTGGTGGGCATTGCTAATACAAATTGTTATACTAACATGATTTAATTGGACTGAATAATTTACTTGCTTCTGGTAAAATTCTTTTTTTTTTCTTAGACTATAGATAAGACTTGTCCATTTGTTTGCATGTTTAGTTAAATAAAATATCATGTCCTTGGACATCATGCAAAACCAATTACAAATCAAAACTAATTATAGGACATCAACACAACATGAATTTTAAAATTCCCGTGACTTGGCACAATTCAATTTCACCTAGAGATCGGTTATATTTGGATTAGTTAAATAACACCTTATGAAAATACTGTATAATTTATTATTTATGATAACCTAGTAGCATTAAAAATATTACTATATATACTTAACCAATCTTCTGAGCTAACAATAAAAATCAGTTTCTTATTACAAAATGATTGATAAGACCACAAATAATATTTGTATAATTATTTATAATTAAAAGACAAAAATGAATTAAGATGCATTTTTCTTTTGAAATAGGGTGTTAGATAAATGCTTTAGTGATCAGTAAATAGACAATGTATATTCCTACATTCCAGAAAGGAAAATTTTTTTAAGTTGATTAGTAATTGGAATTTCACATGCTGCAGAAATATTCAACAAGTTATACACCAAATAATGCTCAAGGGTTGATCTTAATATTCCTTAAGTTATGCAAAATCGTTATCAATCTTTTGGAGTAATGTCAACTTTATGCTAATTTACAAGTACTACACAGAAGTTTGTTAGATTTTACAAATGGCTCTTATAGGAGGTATATACTTTTCTAAAAAACAATACATATCTTCTTTTGTAATAAATGCAAAATGTACTCTTGGCTAAAAATAACATAGTAACAGAATTTAAATTAGGACTGTGTGTTCTTTATGCATTTAATTTCTGAATATTATGATTTTTAACTTAAATCCTAAACAGGAAATCATGTGTCTGATTTTTTAAAAATATTTACTATTACATTGTAGGCTAATTACTTAGTAATAAAGACTGACAGTATTCCCAGGAGAAAAATAAAATTAAATTGAGTTGACTGCCAGAGACATTGTTCCACAAGCAAAGTCACTTTATTGGTAATGCTATGCAAATTGCCGCAGAGAAAGTAGCAATCCAAGGGCTAATTTCATTGTTACATCCACATGTGTGAGCAAAAGAGCTTTACAATTATCCTGCCTAATAAACTTAGGAGAAAGTTAGCGGCATGTATTTTGTGATTTTGATACTTGACAGGGCTATAAAGTATGAAGTCCAGGGTTAAATCAGTCAGCTCATTCAATTAAAAGAAAAGAAAATGGAACAAAGATAAATTGTTCTCTGAATGCACTTGCCCCTTGCTTACTCGTACTTTATCTTCTATTAAATCAAATGGACAAAACTTGTATAGACTTTGTCCTCATGGGTTACTACTTCGTTACGTTAAATGGAGGGCTGTTGAATGTAACTTTAAATGGAATGGCTTCAATATGTACTATAAAAAGTATACCTTTGCATGGCATAGTTCATATTACCTAAGATCTAATAGTGCTTAGAGGCAGAGTACTTGTAAATCCTATGATAAGAGCTAAATGTTGGTCAACCCACAAGGTGTTTATTTTTTGCTACATTTACAACATGAAAACAATTTTCTAAGTTTCTAAGTAATTTATATTAATCATTATGTAGCATAAAGTCTATATTGACTTAAGGCTTACTATGTGATAAAGCACATATGTATCACTATGAATTACCATTAAAAATTGAGCAAAGCTCCATGACCAAGTATAGTCACTACTTCTTCTATAATAATCATTCTAATTCTTAATCTTTCTTGAGTCAAATCAAAGGGAGGCTAACATAGGACTAGAAAACCCTCATTTTGTTAGTAGATCTCCAGTATTACCAGCTAGTACAAGTCCTCCTCTGAGAACATAGATAAGCCTGTGCAAATACAATGGCACTAATGTGAATCCTGGAAGTTCCAGAGTAGTTCGTCTCTTCCAAGCGAGGTGTTCCAAAGGCTGTTTACCACAAATGGCAAGACCGAAGGTTAGGCACTTTGGAGCTACAGAAACCATGCATAGCCTGAGCATGCCTCAGTGGGACTACAAGCTCTGAGATGAAGCCAGAATAAAATTAAATTTTAGAAGTAAAAGAAGGTAGAAAAGTTACTTTCTCAAACCATTGTCTTTGATTCACTATGCAACTGCTAGTTCCAGTAAGAAATCACATAATTCGATACTAGAAATATTCATTCTATAGCTTATATAAATACATCTACACCCTCTCCCACTTGGTGCCCACAAATCTGAAACATCAGCATTTATCGAGTGCCTAGTAGGGCTCAGAGATGGTAGTAGTGTGAGCGCATCAAAATTTACAGAATCAAGAAAAGGCTTTCCACCAGAAATAGCAAGATCAAGAGTCAGACACTTTAAGGATACAGCAACCATTAATATCCTGAGCCCACCTCAAAAATGGTGAGAAATTAGCAGGATGCCTAGTTTCCTTTCCAATCTTCTTTAATGAAAGATTTAATTACTATATTTTGGCACATCTAATGTTAGCCTGCAAAAAATTAAAAATTAAACAATGTGCTATTTTTGAAAAATGTCTATGTTGGTGATACTGAGAACACCTGCTGCACATCTAAGGTGAGGGGTCTCAGATGAAATAAAAGCAAAACAAACAAAAAATAACACTGACATATTCAAATAGCTGAAGACCAAAACTAATGGTCAGTGTAGATCATTTTTTATTACAATTTAAGAGAAGAGTCTTAATTCTTCATTTGCATCATTCTCCGTATCAGATCCATCACTAAGCACTATTTATTCTACTTTTATAACGTCCTTGAAACTGTCCTCTTCTCTCCATTCCCCAGACCCTCACCATTCCTCACCTACATCTCAGTAGCCAACTGATTTGTCTTTCTCCACTTTCAGCCCCTCACATTTCCTGGAAGAGTTAGAGCGGTTGTTTCCATCTGAAACAGTACCAAACTACTCTTCTACTTAAAACCCTCAATGGGAAACCACTGCGCTTAGATTAGAAATCTAAGCCACCTCCGATCATCCTTGCAGATGGATTCCTTCGAGAATTATCCCATCTTCTAAGGGCGCCATCTATCATGACATCCTGCTTATTCTTTTCGGATAAGGTTTCATACTTTTACATTACTTGCATAGAAAATAACACTTCAAGATTCTTCTCCATTATATTTCTTGTATAGTTTTATTAATACACTTAATTTAATCTATTTGTAGTTTTGTTTGTTTTTGTGTTATGTTTTCGCTATGTGTCTGCTAACTTAATTATCGCCACCCAAAATAAGCAATTGTCTTAATATCATATAATAAATTATATAATTCTCATTTAATATAAAATTTAAACTTCAATAAATATTTGATTCCTCTTATTAAAAAGTGTGTTTTATTAAAAAAGAATTGATAGTTTATCATACTATAAGAATGTAAAATTATTAAAACATTATTTTTTCAAACAACAATGTACCAATAACAAAAATAAAAGTCATCGGTGAAACAATGAAAAAGTACAGAAATAGAATTAAGAATATATATGAATCAAATATTTATTGCAGTTTAAATTTTATATTAAATAATAATTAGCAAACACTTGCTTTTCCAGGTGATTTTATACATACATGATTCATTCTTCCTTATAGTACATTGATATACTGCTTGCAGATTTTTACATGTATATACACACACACGCATGTGTGTGTGTATATATATATATATATAGCATATAGATGTATATAAGTTAAATTTTGACAATTTATAATATTGAGTTCTCCCTTCTGGGGCATGATATATCTTTCTTGTTATATTTACTGCTAGACATGTTATAATATTTTAAATTATGGCTATGAATGGAGTTTTATAACTATTAATTTTTAACTGGTTATTATTTATATACTAGAAAGTTATTCTTGTTCACATTTTAATTTCATTTCAGAGAGATATATTATGTGTACCCATTTGTTCTAAAAGTTTTAAGTTATTTTCTATTTTTTGTATTCAGTCATATTAACTGTAAATAATTATGTTATGCATTATTCTGATATGCCTTTTTTAATTAAGTGGTCTAGATTTTTAAAACATTAAAGAATAACAGTATTGACTTGGGAGAACATTATCAATTTTCCAATGTTATCATGTAATTTTTATATTTATATTTGTAAACAAGAATGTTACGTTCATTTATTCATCAGATTTGCAAGTTAGGCTTCTGATACTTTCTTACAATGAAAAGAGATGAACATAGAACAACACAGTAATCTGTTACTTGAAGGTTGGTTGGTACTTGCCCATGAAGCCATGTGGGCCCCACACTTCTATAGTGTACATCTCAAAAAAGTCTCAGTTTTGCTGTGATTATTGGCCTATTTAAAAAATGTCTGATTTCTGTTGACTTTAACCATTTTCCACTTTAACCATTTGTGGGAAAAGACATGTATTTCTTCTGGATTTGCAAATTTATGACCAGATATTTCTAAAGATATTCTTATAAGTATAGTCATCTCTTCCGTAAGTCTGGCTAAATCTCTTTTTTCCTATTTGCATTTCTTGTTGTTATCATAAGCTTTTCTATTATATTTTCCAAGAGCTAGCATTTACCTTTAAACACCAATTCTATTTTTAACTCTAATTTGTTAATTTAAACTATAATTTTTATCAATTTTTTTCTCTTTTAGTTTAGCTATAATTTTACTTTTTAGTTCTTAAATTAAACCTGTTTTGTATTTTAAATACTTCTAAGAAATAAAATTATTTTCTAAAGTATAAAAAAATTGAAATAATACTCCAGAGGTATTGCATAATCTGTTCTCATTTCCATAATTTCTAGACTTTTTATGAGATTCTTTTTATTTTAAATTTGAAAATGCTTAAAAATTTTAGTTGTTGCTGTTATTGTAAATATCTAATTTTATTTCATTGTGGTTACAAAATGTGGCTTTAAAGATCTCTGTGCTTTGGAAGTTTCATTGTGGCTTCTTACATTTTGCACATAAATTAAATTTATGCTCATATTATTTGATTTGGTAATTCAACTTACAGGAATATAATTTTTTCTGAGAAAATGATAGATTTGTGTACAGGTAAATTTTTCTCCATATTACTTATAAAAGAAAAATTCGTAGCAACCAAATCATCATACTATTCATAAAAGTGGTAATTTCAGTACAGCTATGAAAATACATAGTTGTAAGTAATAGTCAGGGATCTAAGAATTTTCAAAGATCTACTTGGAAAACAATAATGGAAAAGGATATGTATAAATGGGAACAATTATTTACATATGCTCAAAAAATGAACGATTCAAAAATATTAGAAGACTAATTATAATGTTTTGCAAAATGTGTTGGATGTTGCCTGTCTTACCTTACTTGGTTTGGTTATGAGAAGATGCCCTGAGCCACTAGATACTTAGTGAATATAGTGTGAGACCCATGCACTGAGCCAGATTCCAAACACCAAACTTATTTAATTAATGAAAGTGTCATAGCCGGATTGCTTCACCCTAACCTTAAATATCACATTCAACCCCAAAATTTAAAATACTTCTGAGGAATTTCCAGTCAACACTATTATAAATCAAATCTAATTGGGAAAAACTATGCAAAATTACAGTAAATGTCATTCAATGCTGTATTTTAAAAGACTCACTGAAATATTTGGTGTTTTTAAACCCAAGTCACAAAAAGTGGATGGGCAAAGAGAAGGTTTTGCAGTGAGGACCCTGCTGCGTGTGGCATTCTCAAAGGCATTTTAGCTCACAGCTGTGAGCTGTGGTTTTTAATGCACCTTTGTTGGGAAATGATCAGGCACAAAGAGCAAATACCAGAATTTTATTAAAGGATTATTATGGGGTTTTGAGGCATGCAAACAAAAGAGGAGTTTGTGTATGATCTCCACATTTCCCAGAATATTATGTCCCTGTCCTTGAGGATGAAATTGAGGACATTTCAGGAAGCTTAGATATTGAAGGAGACATCTTCAAAGAGATCAACTTAAAGTTAAAATTAATCTAAGTAGATGAACATTCTGAAAAAAAGTTTGAAATATCTCAAGTATTCTAGAGACTGTATCTTCAAGTTTAAAATACATTAATAATTTATTTTCCCTTATTTTTCTATTATATTACCTAACTTTGTTGGTATTTCTCTCTACATATGTGAATGTGCATATTATCTATGTACTACATTGAACCTTATAACATTAAATTTTGTTAATGTTATAAGGTTTGTCAAAAATGGTCAAATATCAAAACTTTTGTATGATTAATATAGTAAATGTGAGAGAAGCTGTATACTGAACGAGCCTGACTTTTTGCAGACCAGTCTTTAAGAAAAGGAATTGCCCTCCAGCAAACATGCTTAGAAATGGGCTAAAACCCGTTACTTAAAGTAAACAATCATGATCAGGAGCAGGGCTGGACTCCAGCTCACAACCACACCTGCCCTCCACAGATGAATGCTGAGCCAGCGCGATTGCCCTGTCGTAACCCGTCTCAGACGTTATCAGTGAAGAGTCTGGTGTGTCTGCTCACTCTGCTCAAACCCTAATCCAGCACTATAGGACTGCAGTGAATTGTTTGCCATATGCCAGTGTTGTTGCATCCTCCTGCTTGATCTCACTTGGAAAGGAACCAACCCTTCTCTACTCATGCGGTTTAAAGTCCCTGCAGCCCGAGGTGGGGGTCCTTTATCTGGAATCTAATGTCCTGACTGTTAATGCTCTGTGTAGTCCTAGAAAGAATGGGTTCCTAGGGGTCAGTTCGTGCATTCTTGCTACTGACCTTAACCATGTTAGCTTCAGTGCTGCCTCAGCAGGTCTGGTGTATGCTGCCTGTCCTGACTGTACATTTATATTTGTGCTTTGCATTGACTTGACTTCATCTAATGCCCAACATGTACAAGGAACCACACGAAAAGTGATGATAGCATTTGGGGGATGGTGATGATATAAAAAATGTTGTGTGCTTTCTGAATCCAAGATGCTTACAGTCTATTTCGGGAGAAAAAAAACCCCATAAATATTAAAATTAAAAATAGTAAAATCATAAGTGATGACAGAGAGAAGAACATGATCACAATTTTAAAGCAATAGAAAAATGTGTGCTTAATTAGGAATGAAGGAAAGAAATCACGGTGGCCTAAAAGAGTCAAAAATGTTTTTAAGGGAAGGAATGTTTACCTGGCCAGGGAATTCCAGGTAGAGGAAATAGTGTAGAAAGAGACCAGGGATGATAAGGAATAAGGATATATTCAAAGGACAGAGATTAAAGATTTTTGTTTGGGGCGCATGGCTCACAACAAAGAATAGTGGGAGATTGGGTCAGGACGAACATCGGCGTGAACCCACATGAACTTCACCTACAATGTCTGCTCCAACTCATTGCTTCTCTGCCAGAATCCCTCCCTTGACATCACAGAGAGAGATGGCACTGATGATGAGGACCCAGGGTCTCTGAGGAATCTGCCCATATTAGATGTTATGCCAGAAAACTCTGTTTGATCCCCAAATCTACAGAGGCGGATAACCCTATTCTCAGTACAGAAACAAATGCCAAAGGCAGGGAATACTTCATAGGAGACCGTGGCTCACCCTAATGTGTTGAGCATTCCTTTCGATTTCTACAGCATTCTTCTTCCTGCTTAATCATTCTCCAAAAGCAAAAGGACTAGAAAGAGTTAAGTACATAGGGAAGCATTTCTTATACTGTAAAAGGACTTTGGATCTGGGGGCTATCTTATGCCACACTTCAGCAGCAGCTCAGTTAAAGAGAAAATAATCTCCTTCCAAAGTGCGAACCTTGGAAACCCAACATCATGCATAGTGATGAGATAGGACCCTGAAATATTCTAGTCTTTATACTTTGTTCTGTTTACCAAAGTTAACCTGTTTTGACATTTGTTCCATGAATCTAGAGAGCAGCTTAAAATTTTGTGATATTGTTGTTTGGCAGTATAAATCTCCTGCAATTTATTTAATTAAAGATTTGACTTTATATTAGCAAGATTTTATTGATTTTTAGATATTCTTAGTTTGACTATTATTCAAAGTTAGTAGCTGAGTCATTTTGAGGCGGCACCGTTTCACAGTGGCTATTTGGCTCCTATCTAGTTATTCTATAGGAGTGATTTTTAGCCTTGGCTTCATATCAAAATTCATGGAGCTTTTAAAAGTACCAAAGCCTTAGCCTGGCCCCAAACCAATGAAATCAGCACCTCTGGGGTAGAATCCAGGCAGTGGTATTTTGTCAAGCTCCCCACAGCCAATGCACAGCCACGATGGAGAACCACTGCCCCACACCAATTTAGTGTCTCTGACTTAGGAACTAAAAGGCCTTCCCAGAAGACTTTATTTCTCATCTCATTGGAGGAACTGGGATCCATCTTCACCCCTCAACCTATCACCAGAGAGAAAAAGGGTGTCATGATGTTTGAATCACAGCAATGATGAACTAACCCTGAAGGCAGCAATAGACCCATCTGTCTCTGAGTTGTGTGGGAGACAAGTGATCACCATGAAAAACCAGGACTCTGTCTCCAGGAAAATGGGCAGATGTATCTGCGGTATGATACACAGTTTCCTTATATCCCCAACATTAGCTAGCACTTTCACTATTAATGCAGTACTAGACACAAAGTATGTGCTCAATAAATCATTTTATTCCTGCAAATGCCAAGAAAATACTGACTAGGGGTTGAAGACAAACCGGTAAGTAAAACAACAGCATGAACAGGCTTGTTCAACATCATATAACACTGAGGTAGAGCCAAGGAGACTAACTGAAACTTCATTCTAAATGTCTCATAATTCATGTTTTTATGGCATTTAATTTATGAGCATATGACATTTTATTAGCTTTTAAATGTCTTATGTTAAACTGTGCATAAAATTATGTTTATGAGATATATTTTTCATGAATAATAATTTCAAGAAGTTGTTTGTACAACTTAAAAGGACAAAATAATAAAGGTTTAAGGTAAGTCCACTAGCTTTATCTTTATTGATCTGGTACTTGCCAAGCATGAGACAATCCTATGGAAGTACTTTATTTAATAAATTTCCTAATAAATTTACCTTACTGTGTCATATCATCAAAGCCCTGGGAAGAACCAGCTGCCAACTGAACTCAGCCAGCCTTTCTCAATGAGCGATAAATAGTAAAATCCGTATCTCAAAGGATAAACTGCATGGTCACTAAATTAAGCTCCTACTATAGCTACAACTCCCCACCCCAAGTCTACCAATACCATTCATGAACAAAAGGGAATAAACTTGCATGTAGCAGAACGTTCACATGACTTTTTGACTTTACTTTATTAGAGAAGTTTCAGGTTCACAGCAAAATAGAAAGGTACGGTGATTGCCGGTGTACTCTGGACTCCCACCCATGCACAGCCTTCCTCATTATCTTCATCATCCTCCAGTGATACATTTGTTACATTGATGAACCTGTATTGACATGCTTTTACCACTCAAAGTCCATAGTTTACATTAGGGTTCACTCTTGGTGTTGTGCATGCCCTGGGGTTGGAGAAATTTATAAATGCATATATCCACCATCATCATGTCATATAGAATATGTTCAATGCCCTGAAATCCTCTGTACTCCACTTATTCATTCCTCCCTTTCCTCCAACCCTGAGAACCACTGATCTTTTCACTGTCTGCATAGTTTTGCCTTTTCCAGCATGTCATATAGTTGGAATCATGCAGTGTAGAGCCTTTTCAGATTGGCTTCTTTCACCAAGTAATATGCATTTAAGCTTCTTCCATGTTTTTTTCATGGTGTGATAGCTCATTTCTTTTTAGCACTGAATAATATTTTGGTGTCTGATGTGCCACGGTTTATTTATTCATTCACCTACTGAAGGATAGCATGGTTGCTTCCAAAGTTTGGCTACTATGAATAAAGCTGCTATAAACATCACGTTCAGGTTTTGTGTGGCCATAAGTTTTTACCTCCTTTGGGTAAATAGTATGATTGCTGGATCATACGGTAAGAGTATATTTAGATTTTTAAGAAACCACCAAGATGTCTTCCAGAGTAGCTGCTCCATTTTGCATTCCCAACAACGAGAGTTTGTGTCGCTGCACATCTCTGCCAGCATTTGGTGTCGTCAGCGTGCTGGATTTTGGCTCTTCTAATAGGTGGGTATAGTATTTCACTGCTGTTTTAATCTGTTCACGTTATTTTAAGTTAGTCAAAATATGAAAATCAACCCCCAAAGACTAAGTTCTTTTTAAATGTGATTCATAAGCAGTGTTTATACACAAGTACTTTGAGTGTTGATGCCATAGTAGCAATCAGATTTGACTCAGATGAAAGGATTTTAATAATTTTGAAACCTAAAATATTTGTTCCACACTTGAGAACATACTTTGAGGTACAATGCATTTTTTAAAAAAAAAATTTTTTATTAAATGAGGCCCTGAGGTGCTTTAGAGTCATAGTACATGTGATGGTAAATATATGGTACATAGGTTTGTAAGACAGAAAATCTGTATATAAGAGTTAGTTTTAATTTATGAAATAAACTGAATATTTTTCAAGTGTGTCTTGGAACCTATGGAGTTTATTACTGAAAAGCTAGTCGAATGCCATGCTTTCCATACTTATATAACACTCAATAATTATCAGGTACTGTTTTTGGTCTTTAATATATATTAACGTTTAATCCTATAGCAAATTTGTGAGGTGAGAGTCATTAAAATCCCTATTTTGTAATGAAGAAAATGAACCAGGGAGAAGTTAAATACTCTGCATAATGGAAGCCTGGGTTTGACCCCAGGTAACCTATCTCAGAGTGGTTGTCACCACTGTGCCCTACTCTCTCTTGTAGAAATCTGGAATTTATTAAGATTTCCCTGATAGAACTGTTTCAGTGGCAGGCAGCTTTCCATGGCTGGACTGGTACATACTATTCCACTGGGGCACAAAGAAAAAGAAAAAGATTTTCACGTTGATTCTTTTACCGAACCATGTTGATAGCCCGTTTCTAAAAGCTGATGAAAAATGTACTAAATATATAATTAGTAAAAGAAAAGGGAAGCTAGAGTGTCGGGGGGATGTGAGGCTAGTCATCCACATAGAATATGATTCCATTTGATGGGTAATTATGATATATTTAGTAGAGGTACTGCATCAATATTCTTTGTAACAGATAATGAATACCCTGGTGTTTTGTTATTTCTTAAATCGTTTTCCTTACACTGAACAAGCAAAGCCTTATTTTTGACCAAGAAGTGCTTCAGGAAGGAAGCACATGGACTCGAGAGCACAGAAAGCAGACACCTATTTGTTTTATATTCATTAGGTGTAGGGAGGAGATTGATAATTTGAATTTTAATAAAAACCCTGGTGATGCTGTTACTGCTGGTCAGGAAATCACACTTTGGGGAACCACGTGACCCTGTGGTAACAAATGAGCACACAGATCTCAGTGGCTTCACAAAATGAGGGCTTATTTCTCATTCATGTAGGTCCACTGTGCAACAGCAGGTGCTTCCCCACCTTGGAGCTGCTCCACCAGGAACACGGCTGCTAAGGTCACAGTGACGAGGGTCCTGTGAGTGAGACGATGGTAAGGACAGGCGTGGGGGGCTTGTACAATTCCACCCACATTTTATTGAGCAGAATCCAGTCATGGCCCAAACTGACTTAACGGGAGACTGGGAATGGAACCTCCCTGTGGACTCTGGAGGAGGACTGTGTTCTGAGGTCAATGAACTGATAGCATCGTGTCTGTCTCAAGGTCATCCACTGAGTCAGCCATGGCAGAAACAATTCTCATTCAGTGATTCAGTCAGGATACCCTCAGGGTCAGAGAAGCATAGTAAAAGCCTATATGTGGCAAAGCTTTAGTCCTGTCCTAAAACTAGTGGCTTCTCTATAACAGGTGTTCACTAATGTCTGTTGGATGAAGATATGATATGTGCTCCAAAGGTTTGCTAATCATAAAGACAAAAAAACTCAACATTATTAATACTGTAAATAGATACCATATGTAATTCAATAATAGCTAACACATATTTCACACGAGAACCCACTACTAAGTAATTTCCATGCATAATACCCTTTAATGTTTAATTCTGTGGACAGTACATTCTTATTCTTATAACTAAGATTTTAAAGCATGGACTGAAAATCTCTCTTGTAAGCACAAGTTTCACCTTGACATGAAATGCCAGGCTAGAGTTGTTGTTTCTAGGTGAATTTATTAATAAACAGAGTATTAATAATGTACATTCTGTCAAGGTTCTCAGTTGCTAACGGGTTAATGTGCTGTGCATGCTGGTGCACGCAAGTTCCTCTCTAACTGCTCTACCAGAAGCTACTGCTTATGGCAGCCCTGGAGCCTTCATCAGAGTTCCCAGTGTGCTCTCTCACACACAGCAGAAAATATTTCTTAGGAAACAACTGGCACAGGACAAAGCGCTTAGAAATTCTGTTTAAGTGGTGCATAGCTTAATTTTCAATAAATTGAGCACACAGTGACCAAAATGTCAGACAGCACTAGTTATTGTCAGCAATAATTGAAAAATTTATAGTCAGTGGTTTCGAGGAGTAACATTAAAAAAGCATAGACACTTACAACAAACTTCTGGTAACGTTGTTTATCTTCCTCATGGCTTTGTACCCTGTGATCTTCTAAAACTCTTTTCACCTCTTCACACCTGAAGGCAATATAAGCAACTGCACAAATGCACACACGCACACACACACACACAATGTCTGTGGACAGAAAGTAACTGGAATTTCAGTATAGCAATTTGTATTTTCCAGATTAGAAATTTAGTAAATAATCACCCTCTTTTCCCATTTACATCATTAGTAATCAACTTAAAATCTGTGCAATTATTAAGAAATTATGCATTCATCTGAATTTGAAAATTAAAACATTCATCATCAGAAAAATAATATTAGACCTTGAGTGACTATACGTATCGACAGCAAGAACCATCTTTGTCCTTTTTTGGTACGTATCCTACATGTATTTTCTGGTTACGTGGTTATGAGATCAGGGAATTAAATAGGAGCTACATGCTCACGCAACACAATTTCATTAGTTTATTTGTTTAGTGCAGTATCCCATTTTATTTACAAGAAAGTAAATGACTAGTTTAACTGAATTATGGATATAAACAAGCAAATGTTTTTGTTGTTCTCCAAATTTTGAATTCATACCGTATTAACCAATATACAAAGTTAAATTTAAATGCGGTACCCTAAAATGACCTTGCTGTGTTTCTTGCTCCCATCCATTGTTATTCCTGGGAAGAAAGTAATAGTGGTAATGGTCCTGGGGCCAATGCCATTAAATGGAAAGACGTTATTTCATTTTCATTTCTTCAGAATGGAGAGTATCAAAAAACTCTTCCAGATATTTTTATTGCACTTCACAATACAAAAAATAACTAGGGAATCAGAAATCAGATATCTAAGTTCAGTTTACTTCCAATACAGAGTCACACACATGCGTATACATCTCCTTCCTCACAGCATCTTGTTTCTGTAATTTTTAAAATTGAAAGGAGCTAGATGTCAGGGTACACACTGGACAGCAGACACTCCCGGTGGCAAGGACAGGACTGTCAGTAATGAAAGACAGGTGCTCCAGTTATTGGCATTATGTGTAGCATTATATTGTGAGCATGGGCTTTTCCACTTATTCAACATATAGGAGATGTGACATAATTTCTGACAGGGTCTAATCTTAAAAAATATTATATATGAAATTAAACCTTAAGAACCTACTTTTAGAATATATTACATTTCAGATGTTAAGAAAAAATACTTAATTAAAATAAAACCTCCGTACATCAGGTAAGAGTTAAAAGTCCACTATCATGGTTAAAGTATTTTCAGTAACTTTATTCACAGACATTAAGGGTACATATACTAGTAACATTATCCCTGGGTTTCTACTTCTAACAGTTACTTAGTGACTTTGGGTGAGTTGTTCAATAGCTCTGTACCTCAGAGGCAGATACATTGCTCCAGGAACCAGCAAAAGGTCTTTGAGAAGTCTCTGGTAGAGGCCTGACTGACTCATCACAAATGCAAGACCAATAAGCCTGAAGAAATGATCTGGCTTCTCGAGTTAATAACACGGGATATGGGATGAGATGTGGAATGGAGCCATTATATTTTGGCCACAGTTTTGTTGCTTTCTGGCCATTACCTTTGTTTCTTCTATTTGAGATCACTATTAAAAACACAGAGAAGGGATGGCTTGCAAGGTTAATGTTATATTTTTAATGAAGGGTTAAATAAAATATTATGAAAGACTTTATCATGTGTGCTTTAATTACATATTTGTAGCTTTTTATTACTTGATATAAGAAAAATTGTTTACTCTTGAGTTCTGGTTTATGATTCATTGATTTTTGAAATCTGATAAATGATTAATATGGCTATACTTTAATAAGTTGTGTTTCCTACATTTTAGATAAGCAGATGAACTTAACTTGTATTTTTTAATCATATGTAAGCATTGCTCAGATACTAACTGCACGTACCTGCATTAAAAATTTAGTACACAAATAGCATTTATAAGGATTTGTTTGTACTCTATCGTGTGTTATACCTTGTTATCTGGTAGTTCACTTTTTTTGTTTCATTCTTTTTTCAAAATTTTTGTATTTAATAAAAAATTACTTAAAGACCTGAAAATTTTAAGATATAAACTGTGATTTCCACAGTTATGTCATAGTGTCCTCCATCAATTTTAAGCAAGGCTCAGGAATTGAACACATTAGCTGACTTAATTAGGAATGTCTCTTACTAATCATTTGTCCTGAAAATTTCCTATAGTTAAAATGATAAAATATTTTCCCAATCAAAATTGGGAGTACTTAGTTAACCTGCGCTCTGACAGACTGATAATGGAGATGAACATGCAAAATAATGGCCATTCTGAAAAATATAAAATTAGTTTTTCCCTATTTAGGTACCAAGCAAACTATTTATCTGATTCAATGTCTTATGTATCAAGGAGATGTTCTTCTGAAAGTCTCTGAAGGGGAATAATGTGCCTAGTAATTTAACTCCACCAGTGGGTCATAAAATTCTGTTCTCTTTTTCATATTTCTACTACAGCCTTATATGTATGTTACTGGCCATTCACCTAATACACAGTTATTGAGTACCTATTCTTTTATAAAACTGAATTGACCTAAATCCCTCTGCTCAAAAATCTAAGCAGCTAGCAATTAATTAATAATTGTAACTCAATGTTAAAGGGTCTCCGAGATCTTATCTCAAAGTAAATAAAGCAAAAGAAACTATGAAAACAGAAAGGAGAATTCTTCTTTGCAAACACTCAAAGAAGAAATAATCCTTGCAATATGTCTTGTAGAGTTATTGATAGATTTATTACTATCTTTAATATCCAAATGAATGTTAACTCCTTTTCAAAAAATAAAAGGTCTATATGTTGAACAAAAATAACAAGATTTGAAAACACATATTAATTATAAATACATAATTTTTAATCTCTATTCCCAGGCAATATTTGATGTATGGTTATAAATTACCATCATCATCACATCATCATCATTAAAAATACAAATATTTATTGTAATAATCCTCTAGGTAGATTCTATAACTCTCAGGTATAAAAAGACAAAAAAAATTTGAGTAGCAATATCTATAATGTTTTTGATTTTTAAAAGTATGATCTACTTCAAAACCAAATAATGGACACTACACATTAATAAACATTGAGGGAATCTTTATGGATGGAAATAACTTCTTTCTACTTAAAGTGATATATAATCCACAATCAAATAATATGTTAACCAAGAATTATTTACATATCTGTGATTATTTGAAGAATTACATTTGAAATCAAAATGTTAACAAACTATATACAGTACATTATATTCTGTAGTGGGTATTTAATGTTTTCATGGCTGACAAAAAGTACGTAAAGTTATATGCTGGTACCAAATTGTACTTCCTCACAACTTTCATGTTTTACAACGTGGAAACTAAATGGATAAAAATTCTACATTGGCTCAAACAGTTTCAGGTGATTGATTGAGTTTAAGGTATAAGATTGATTTTAGAAGATCTAGGTGAGCAGAATGGAGTTGGGAACAATTCTCCTTTTTGCCACTGCCTCCCACCACCACAATATTTTCACTTATCTGGGGATCAGGTATCCTGGTTTGCCTGGGACTTGCCCAGACAGTTAGCACTGACAGTTTTCTGTCCCAGCAAAATACTCAAATCCTGGCAAACGGGGACGATTGGTAACATATTTGGCATGAAGCTGAGAGTCTGAAGTCAGCGCGTGGCTGTGCCTCCTCAAAACACTTCGACAGTTTCAGGGAAGAACATTCAACACTGTTTAGATGACATTAAAATCCAGAGGCATTGAAACATTATTATAGAAAACGTATTCAAAGTTGTAACCATTGAAACACTCACATTACCCTCAAACTACATATTAGAATAATAAACATGAAGCACTATTAAAATAAATGAGAGGTCAATACAGTATTTTCATGGGTATTTTTAAAATTATCTTAACTAAAAACTTTTATTAGGAATACCCAGCAATAAGTTGTTAATATGGACATCTGTTGAGCATTTTGATGGTAACTCGGCACATAAAATTTTAATTGGCAGTTTCTTCAGTATTTAAGACTATATTACCGTCAACATATTTTTCATAAAGAAAGTCATGCACTACTGTCAGTTATATTTATTACACGAAGGAACATTTTAATATAATAATGCAGATGTCTTCATTCTATAAACCCCAGTGGTACTTAAAGCTAGGATTTTATTACTTGTGCCGAGGGCCAAACAAAGCTATAAACCTGCTAAATTCTAACCGAGCTGTTGCTGTTGAGTTGTGCACATTTGAGTTGTAAATTACAATACGAAGTAATCAAATATGTATAAAAATGGTAGTCATGGAAGCAGTATCCTAGATTCATAAGATTTCATAAGAAATCAAGGAAAGAATTTATAAACATCAACATTCTGCTCTGGGTTTATGAAACTCTCTTTCCAGAATGTGATAACACAGTTGTAATAACTTAAGAAATGGTCTGTCAATCAGCACCACCGACATTATTCTCTTCCTCACAATATCGCCTTTATTCACAACTTATTTCCAAGACAATCGTATTACCCAGCCTGCTAACACCCAATTTACACTGAGAGTGACCAAATGCTCCACGTAGTATGATCATGAAGATATTGAAACCACTACAAAGGGCTCTCCAGTGACATTTTGAAACGCTCAGAGCAATTAGAAACACCAGTTGCAAAAGAACAGGTTTAAAGGATGGGAAATTCTTCTGCTTCTAGCTAGAACAAAACAGTAAAACAGCTGAAATAAACCCCACTGAAACATGGAATTTTATATGTGTGAGTACATAAAGATAGTTATAAATTTGAGGACAGGTTTGATTTCTCCTAATGTATTGCTAATCCTTATATAATCATATTATGAACGCCTCCATAACAAAAAATTAAATTATGTGAAGCATTGCATATATTATGAGCATTACACACAAAAAAACTGTACATTTTCCCCTCAGTATTCTTGGTAATCATGTTATAGAAATATATAATTTCTGGAGTGGCTTATAGTAAAATGTATTCCCCTACATTACTAAAATAAATAAGAATAAAAGAATGTGACACATATCTTAATGTTACAGATGGCCTCCAAAAATCTTTTACAACGTTCAGATTTGCTACGTTTTAAACATTTGGAGAAAATCTGTATGATCACACTGTTGTCTCAATATACCTTTGCAGTCAGTCAGTCTTTAGATGAATCCCTGTTCCATAACATATTGCCTGGCAGATTTTAGGCAAGTTAAAATGTTTGAGCTTCACTCTATTTATAAAATAAAGACAATAATATCAAATTAATTTGACTGCTGAGAAGAAAATATGAGCTTATTATACATAAAGAGTATAAACACCATGAGTAAAATATAGGACTTATCTAATAATTGGTAATATTGTGTTATTAGTATTTGATTATGATTATTTTAATTGGATTATGTTATTGTTATGGGGAAAAACAAAAAATAAATGTATCAAATTTTAACAAAACTAAGTATAGGTGTTATGGGTGGCTGTATTTCTCTTAAGAGCTTTTCTTGTATTTACAAATTTTCTACAAAAAATATGTACAACTTATAATCAGAAAAAAATGTTTTTTAAAATAGTTAGGGGATCAATATTTTGTGGTTTATATTCCTGCCTCTATAAAATACACTCATGAATTTTATATTATAAATGTCTTCCAGTAAGGAATAATTTTCTTTCATTTTAATCTGAGAATTTCACTGTGTAAACAAAACTTTTCTAATTAGAACCCTCATCTAGGAAAGGAATGCGTGGCATTGATGCTCATTAAATGTCACTCCTTCTACATAATGAGAGCAAATGCTTACCTGGTACACACTATGTGCCAGGTAACACATGCCTTCTACAGTTCTCCCTCAACCACATAGTGTAGGCATTATTGTCACCTACTGCACAGAGAGATTATGAAGTTAAAGAGGTATGAACTGGCAAAACTAAAATTCAAACTCAAGAAATATAACTCCAGAGTCTGGGCTTTTAACCCCTGTGGAGCATGGGCTTTCTAAGTAATAGATGCCGTGGTGAATCATTCAAGATTGTTATTATTTGAGAACAGCCAGTATCCTTGAGCCTGTCCTTCCAGCTTCAAGAAGAGTTTATATACCAGGGAAGTGAAGTATCTTATAAATATGTCCATGGATAACCCAGTTTATCTCAATTCCCAAAACAATATTACAAACCTATTTACTCCAAAGAGTGTGTGTGTGCATGTGTGAGAAGCAAAATAATGGTGAGAAAGCAATTATTAGTAACACTGAAACAACTGTGAAATCAGCAGCACCCAAGGGTGCACTAACAGTGCATGACATTTTATCATAAACTTTGGATATGTTTAATTACAAAATATTTTAATATTGTCACATCTTTAAAATATTTTGCACCAGTACTCCAAAATATAATTTGACACTTAGTGTCAAAATATTTGAATCAACTCAAAATGAGACATTTATTTGAAGACAAGAAATTTCATTCATCATTTACTTTGTTTTTGGCACAGTGCTCTATCCTCTAAGCAATACAAAGATAAATAAATGTTCTCCCCTATACCCTATATAAAGGAGTTACATACGTGGAAGATAGTACCACTTCCTGATAGAAATAAATAGAATGGTATGTATTTTGCAGGGAAGATAATGAGTTCATGCTATGAGATGTAGGGGTCAGAGGAAAAGAGCAGGCCACAATGAGATAGGAGCTTGAAGGATTATTTTTGAGGATGAGAGACATGTTGGTTGGCAGACTCTTTAAAAAAGAGAGGGTGAGTATGCAACTGTAAAAAAGAATACAGAATGAACATGGAACTGAGTTTTCATCAGAAGAATTAAGAGAAGAACTCAAAGAAACTGGTGTTAGAAACAGGTTGAGAAGAGGATTATAGATAGGTTGAGACCTATATAGGAGCAAAGGTTGGGGAAGAATAAAGATGCAGATACGTTTTTAATTAAGACATAGGTAATTAATTCATTTGAATTCTCTTTAAGAAAAGTACAGAAATTAGATAAGCTATAGAGTGGGAGTAGAGTGGGATTG
>CAUYRT010102334.1:0-11492 GCA_963574885.1 Lepilemur ruficaudatus
ACTAAAAATATATAAAAAAAATTAGCTGGGCATGGGTGGCACATGCCTGTAGTCCCAGCTACTTGGGAGGCTGAGGCAGAAGGATTGCTTGAGCCCAGGAGTTTGAGGTTGCTGTGAGCTGATGCCATGGCACTCTAGCCCGGGCAAAAGAGTGAGACTCTGTCTCATAAAAAAAAGAAAAAAAAAGGAAATAATGGCTTTCATATCTGTGTTAAAACAAAGATTTGAGAATGTATGATTTAAAATATAAAATCAGTAATTTTCAGATATGAGGGTTAGAATAAGCTTTCATTAAATAGTGGCATTGGTAAGATAGTTGGTTGTTTTTGTTCAAAAACAGGAGATTTGTGTGGAGAAAACACTTTTTCCCCTAAATTGAAAGATTTTTCATGTTGGGATTTTTTATTTTTAAATGATGGATAGAGAAAGGATGCTTGATAAATGTGAATTTGTGAAATAAATTCACATTTATTCTAGGATATTTAAAGATTTTTAAAAAGTTTAGCGTGTTATCTTTGTTTTCAGGTATAATTAGAAGTCTTGCAGCTCACACATTAAACCCTGATCAAGATGTTAGTCAGTGGACAACTGCAGACAATGATGAAGGCCACGGCAGCAACCAGCTTAGACTTGTTCTTCTTCTGCAATATCTGGAAAATCTAGAGAAATTAATGTATAATGCATATGAGGGATGTGCTAATGCATTAACATCACCTCCCAAGGTTGGTTTCAATGGGATAGTGTTTCCTTGTACCAGTTTCATGATCAAACCAGGCAGTATGTGCAGAGGTGAAATCATAATAGACTTGTGTATTTGGTTTAAATGTGTTTGAGACATCAATACCTGTAATTTGAACCAGTCCTGAGCTCTTCTTTCCCCTTATTCTAAAGGTCATCAGGACTTTTTTCTATACCAATCGCCAAACTTGTCAAGACTGGCTGACCCGGATCCGACTCTCCATCATGAGGGTTGGCTTGTTGGCAGGCCAGCCTGCAGTGACAGTGAGACATGGCTTTGACTTGCTTACAGAAATGAAGACAACTAACCTGTCTCAGGTAAAGTGGTGTGTTTGGAATTTTTAAAAGATTTGTTACTTTTAAACAGCTTTTAATTTGTTATTTGTTAAAACTGGGTTTAATTTTTTTGGTATGATTTAATCCAGAGATAAAATAAGTTAAAATTTTGATTCATTTTCAAAGCTTTTGATTCTATATTTTGTAAAAGCAACAGCTGCCAAAGTCACCTATTTATGTTTTATACATAGAACATGTTAAAAAATATGCATTTCTTATTCTTATAGTTGGAACTTTAAAGATAATTCTAAGGATTTTGTTTATGGGAGAAACAATTATTAAAATTATGGAAAAGTACTTCAATGATTCCTGGTTTGTATGTGGGTTCACAATAAATAGATAAAATCCAAAAATAACAGAATGTTTACTGACTAAGGTACTGCCACTAAGCAACATTCAAAGACATGAAGTTAATTATTCTTTAATTCATGTTTATTTCTATTTAATTTTTGCTGTCTTTTAATAACATATGGAGTAATGTGTTATTCCTACACAGGTCACAGGTTGAATGTTTGGGTAACTTTTGGGAGGGGTTGGCAGAGATTAATACCCATGTGCTGCTAAGTTTCTATTTGTTACCTTTTGTGGCTGTTATTTCATATGTAACATTTAAAAAATTCGAAGCTAACTAATATGAAAATAATTAAATATATTTGACTTTATTTTTTATTTTTATTTATTTTTTTGAGACAGAGTCTCTCTCTGTTGCCCGGACTAGAGTGCTGTGGCGTCAGCCTAGCTCACAGCAACCTCAAACTCCTGTGCTTAGGTGATCCTCCAGCCTCAGTCTCCCAAGTAGCTGGGATTACAGGCATACGCCACCATGCCCGGCTAATTTTTTCTATATATTTTTAGTTGGCCAATTAATTTCTTTCTATTTTTAGTAGAGACAGTGTCTCACTCTTGCTCAGGCTGATTTCAAACTCATGACCTTGAGTGATCCTCCTGCCTCAGCCTCCCAGAGTGCTAGGGTTACAGGCGTGAGCCACTGCCCCCGGCCTTATATTTGACTTTAAATAGGCCTAGTCTGTGATCAGTAGTTGTAAATTTAGTAGGGATTTGAATTTTAATAGTATTGAGATCTATGATTAATTTTTCCTAATGCCATTTTCAGGGGAATGAATTGGAAGTGACCATTATGATGGTGGTAGAAGCATTGTGTGAACTTCATTGTCCTGAAGCTATACAGGGAATTGCTGTCTGGTCATCTTCTATTGTTGGAAAAAATCTTCTCTGGATTAACTCAGTGGCCCAACAGGCTGAAGGGAGGTAAGTGGGAAGGAATGAAAAGGGTGATAGGATTACTTTATGTTTAAATCCTTTGTATTACTGGCTAACGTGGTAATTAAGTGTTGAAACAGTTTTGTTCAATTACAGCAATTGAAGCTTGCTAGAAATCACTTTACCAGGAATCATATTTAATCTGTTCTTTAATTAGCAGCAATACTTACATGCCTTTCTTATTTAGGAATTAGTAGGAAATCATACTGTAAATCAATACCTGCCAATTACTTGTTTTATAAATACTTTTGAGCTTGATCCTTAATTGAGAACCTTCCATATCAGTGTCTGGTGCAAATTACCCTTGCCACCAGGGTAGTTGCTCATTAGTCCTGTGAACTCTACATCTAAACTCATTTAATTTCTCTAGGTAAAGGAACATGTAGCGTAATAGTCTGTGCTCATTTATGTTAGTTTCACCCAATCCTGAAAATTTAGGAAAATAAAGAAAAGAGCTGTTTATAATTCCATCTCCTTATGGTAACTGTTAGTTTTGGTATATATGCTTTTCTGGTTCTTTTTCTTTGATACATCGTTTTTTCCCCCTCTTTTTACAGAAACAGCATTGTACATAGGCACATGGTTTTATGACTTGCTTTTTTTACTCAACACTATTTTAAAAGATACTTTTCCATGTTGAGTGTTCTGCAACATGATATTTAATGGAGTTTTGTATTTTTGCGTGTACCATAATTTAATATTCCTTGTTGGACATTAACGTTGATTCAGATGTTTTTTACTAATCTTTTTTTTCCCTCTCTCTTTTTTTTGTTGAGACGAGGTTTTGCTTTGTCGCCCAGGCTACTGGAGTGCAGTGTTGCCATCACAGCTCACTGCAAACTCCAGTTCCTGGGCTCAAGCGATCCTCTTGGCTCTGTCTTCCTCCTGAGTAGCTGGGACTACAGGCACGTGCACTACCATGTCTGCCTAATTTTTTTATTTTTCTATTTTTTTGTGGTGATGGGGTCTCTCTAGGATTACAAGCATGAGCCATTATGCCCCACCTTACTAATGCACCATGGCACTTAAAACCTTTGCTCATATTTCCGATTACTTTTTTGGATGCATTTGTGCAAGTCTATTTAGAAGAAAGGCTATAGACCATAAGACTTATGATACCTTCTATTGCTAAGTTAACCTACAGAAAAGATGGCTATAATTTATATCCCTAATGATAGAGTACCCCTTTCCCTTACTTTGGGTCACTGAGAAACAAGAACCCTGCCACAACCATCAGTGAAAATAGCTGTAGTTTATATTTCTTTATTTATTAATAACATGGAACTGTTGCCCATATATTGACCATTTCTGACTTTTTAAAAATGGGTTGTCTTCATGGCCTCTGTTTTTTTCCTTTATTAATCTGTGAGATTTTATTATACACTAAGATTATTGATGTCTAATTTATTGTAATTTGTTTTTAATGTTTATGTTGTATTTTGGACACCCAGAAGTGTCCTTATTATGCAGTTAGATCTGTTACGTTGTGCATTCTTTTCTTGCATTTCAATGTAGCTTTTCTACACATTGACATCAGTTACTTACCAATATTTTCTACTAGTTATTTTATATTGTGTTGTACTTTTTAACATTGAAATATCCTTCAACTTAGTTTAGTTTCATTTGTTGTGAGGAAGAGATCTAATTTACACCCCTGCAGAATAATTATCTCACTCTCTTAGCTTAATTTATTAAGTAATCCATTCTTTCACTATTTTTTTTTTTGAGACAGAGTCTCACTCCGTTGCCCAGGCTAGAGTGCCATGGCATCAGCCTAGCTCACAGCAACCTCAAACTCCTGGGCTCAAGCGATCCTTCTGCCTCAGTCTCCCAAATATCTGGGACTACAGGCATGCGCCACCATGCCCGGCTAATTTTTCTATATATTTTTAGTTGGCCAATTGATTTCTTTATATTTTTAGTAGAGACGGGGTCTCACTGTTGCTCAGGCTGGTTTCAAACTGCTGACCTTGATTGATCCACCTGCCTCAGCCTCCCAGAGTGCTAGGATTACAGGCGTGAGCCACTGCACCAGGCCACACTCTTATTTTTTTGGAAAATGAGATACTTGAATTTGAAATAAAACTGCTTCAATTTGCGTTTAAGGTTTGAAAAGGCCTCTGTGGAGTACCAGGAGCACCTGTGTGCCATGACAGGTGTGGATTGCTGCATCGCCAGCTTTGACAAGTCTGTGCTCACGTTGGCCAATGCTGGGCGTAACAGTGCCAGCCCCAAGCATTCTCTGAATGGTGAGCATTCATTATTTAAATGAAGCAAAGCAAAAATTATAGTCAGATATTTTGTAGTGATGATCTTATCGTATATTTTTAGGTTTTTATGCTCTTTGAAACATTTATAATTACTCTGAATCTCTCTTTTCTTATTTTATAAAATACTTTCATTCAGGTGAATCCAGAAAAACTGTCCTGTCCAAACCAACTGACTCTTCCCCTGAGGTTATAAATTATTTAGGAAATAAAGCATGTGAGTGCTACATCTCAATTGCTGACTGGGCTGCTGTACAGGACTGGCAGAATGCTATCCACGACTTAAAAAAGAGTACCAGTTCTACTTCCCTGAACCTAAAAGCTGATTTCAACTATATAAAGTAAGACTTTCTTTTTCCAATTATAAATAATGATACTTAACCCAGTTCAAACAAATTTTTAATAACTATGAAGTCTTCCCGTATGGCAAAAAAATATTAAAATTGATCACATGTACTAATACAAAATTGTTGTATTTCTAATGATACTGATGTTATAAAAATGACTACAACAAGAAACCAACATTAGAAGTGAGGAGGTATTTGTGTAATGGGAAAGCAGACTCATAGCTGCTGAGACAGTGACTTGCTATTGATTCTCAGAACTTATTGTTCTAAAAGCTAGATATATGATCACCCTTCAGGGTGGACAGAGTGGGGAAAAAACCCCTAGGTACAGCTTGAAAATTATACCAAAATAAATACAAGGCCAGGTATGGTGGCTTATGTCTGTAATCTTAGCATTTTGGGAGGCTGAGACAGGAGGATTGCTGGAGCTCAGGTGTTCAAGACCAGCCTGAGCAAGAGCAAGACCCCATCTCTACAAAAAATAGGAAAATTAGCCGGGTGTGGTGGTGTGTGCCTGTAGTCACAGGTACTTGGGAGGCTGAGGCAGGAGGATTGCTTATTTTAAGCCCAGGAGTTTGAGGTTCCTGTGAGTGAACCTCTATGATGACGCCACTGCACTCTTGCCAGGTTGACAGGAGTAAATAAAATAAATTTAAAAAATGAATATGAAGAGAAATTTGTCACTGCTTTATAAAGGATCACATTTGATGGTTTGTTTCTAAATTAGGTTTGACTATATTAAAAACATTTGTTCTAATGAGGACAGAATTTGTGAACATCTGCAGATTAAAATCTTTTGTCTCATTTCTTCTCATTCCTTTGTGCATTTATTAATCCTGTGATTCAAAGTTGAGTACTCACTGTCCTAGACATTTGCCTGGGAAAATAAAGGTCATTAGACTTTGTATGATAGCCTTGCCTTCTACTGGTAAATGGGTTAACCTGTGATTTCTTTATTGAGAACGTACTGCATGCTAGGCAGTGGGACAGATCAGTACATAAAACAGACACGCGTTCTAACCTTTTAAAGCAAAGGGTGAAGAAGCAGGATATAGAGCATTGATAGAAAGATTAATTGTACCTTACGTTTTCTGTGCCTCAAAGAAAGCAGGCGAAGTTAAAGCTGACCTTTGAGTCAGGGAAGACACAAGATCAGGGAATGCCCATGAGGATGCCGTATTGGCGTAGACCAGAGGGAACAGAGCTGATATGAGAATGATGGGCTGGGAATGTTCTGGAGATGGCTGGGAGGCCAATGTGGTTGGAGCAGCCTGAATAGTAGGAGATAAGAGTGGAAAGTAGTATCTGGGAACTGAGAAAAGGACTTTGTTTACTCGTAGTAAGATAGAAAATCTCAGGTGGGATTTGAACGGAGATGTGTTCTGACCTGACTTGGTGGTTCACTCTGCTGTATGCTGAAAAGACTGGAGGTGTGTGGAGTGGGAGGCATGCAGACCATTAATTTGCAGGGGCAATGGTAGAGGGAGGAGAAAAGATCCTATTAACTAAAGTAAGGACACATGCACAGAACACTAAGGCATGTTTAAGATATGAATGAAACATACGGATGAGATTGTTGGGTAAGCAGTTAAGAATTGGATTTGGAATTAAGGAAAAAGTCTAAGAGATATTTGGGGATCATTAGGGCAATAAGTAAAAGTCCTCTTTCCTTTCCCCCTCTATAATCTAGAGCCTTTTCTAAGCTTTCAAACCAGAGATGAACGTCTAAAGAATAGTGAATGAAAAAGAAAGCAGGCCTAGGTTTTAGTATTTTGTGAAGGGATGACAGAAGAGGTCATTGAAGAAAACACAAGGAAATAGAGGAAAGAAGTGTCTTAGATGTAGGAGATCCAGGTGGGAGCAGTCAGCCTTGTCATATGCTGCAGGGAATGTAAGGAGGAAGAGTTTTTTGTAGAGAAAGAGATGAAGCCAGGTTGAATAATTTTGAATGGTAGGGAAATTTGAAAATCTAAAGCTTGAGGTAAGTTATTTGGTCAGTGAGTTTTTCTTAAAGTCAAGGAGAGGAAGTGGAAGAATATGTGTTTATTTTGTGTTGGAGAGATTGCATGCTCTTTTAGGCCAAGGAGAAGGAGCCAGTAGAAAGCAGAGGTTGAAGAAATAGTAGGAAGAACATTGATAAAAAGATTAATCAGAGCTCTCCTTTCACCTAAAGGAAAGCAGTTAAAGTTGGGTGTAGGCAGAGTTTAGGGAGTGTATGGTGGATTGGGAGTAAGGGTAGAGGGAATTAAAGCCTGTGGGTTTTTTTTTTTTCTTTTTTTCTGAGGAGTCAGTGATTAGCTGAAAGTGTAGGGCGTTGTAGAGCATAGTGGGGACAAGGGAATCTGCCACTGGTGAGGACTCAGGATCCTGTAGTGACAGAAATGATAAATGTGTTGGTTACCCAAACCCAGCAGTTCATCAGTGCCCAGTAATCAAGGCTCCACTGAGGAGCCCGTGGTTGCATTGATCTAGGTAGAAGCAGGTACAGAGTAAGTCAGTGATGTACAGTGCTGGCTTCAGGCTGAGTCATCAGGGAAGAGGGACAGGCAGAGATGGAAAAGAGAGTGAGAAACTCTAAGTCTTATTCCTAGTTGAAGAGCAGGTGTGCTAGAAATGGGGAGAGTGAAGGATCTGAAAGCAGCAGTGTGGAGCTGTGAGGATGAGGACTGTCTTCCAGGCGGTGGTGCTGTAGGACAGTAGGAAACAGTTTCAGAAGTGTCATTTTTTTAGGTAAAGTGAGGAGATGGAAAGGAAGAATTCTTTGAAAGAAGAGAAACAGGAGAAAAAGGGAGACAGGGAGGGATGTCAGTATTGAAAGTAGGCAGGATTGAGATGGGAGGAGACCTGCAGGGACTCATGCTATAGGTGAGGAATGGTGCAGAGAGTTCAGCGGCAGCTTGGAGAGAATGGGTGTCACAGTTACCCTACAGAGGTCTGCCAGTGTGTTGGCCAGGCCCTGGGGATAACAGGCTGCAACACACAAAAAGGGGAAGGAGACATGGAGGGCTGAGTAAGTACAGCTGAAGGCCTTTAGCTGTGACTTTCCTGTTTACCGCTTCAATTTCAGTGCTAATTAAGTTGTTAGTCACATATTAGACATGAAAACAAAAATGGTGGCATATTTGTGGAAGGCATTTCTTCAGAAGAATGCTGTATACTGTGCTGTCTTTCTGGAATGTTCTATTTTTTGAATGGTTCTCCAGGCTGGATAGGTTGTAATACAAGCTAACCCATATTTTAATTACAGATCACTAAGCAGTTTTGAGTCTGGAGAATTTGTTGAATGTACCGAGCAGTTAGAATTGTTACCAGGAGAAAATATCAATCTACTTGCTGGAGGATCAAAAGAAAAAATAGGTATTTGAGAAAATAATTTTAAAATTAGTAATTTTTGTCGACAAGTTGCTCAAAATGTTTGGCTTAGTGTATTTTACTGGAAAATCAGGGAGGCATTTTACATTTATTTGGGGGTGGCAGAGTCCCATGAGAAATAACAAATTTACGGCTGTTCTATTTACATTTGTTTTGGCAAATGAAAAACAGTTTAATTAAGATTAAGCAAACTTTAAAAAAAGGCTACATTAGTACTTTTTTTCTAGCCATTTTGTTTGAAAACCTATAGTGTTTAAGCTGAATATTTTTCTATAAAAATTAAATTTTTTCTTGATTTTTCATCTTTGTGGCTCACTAAGTTCTTTATCACAAGTGGAACATTTTATAATAAAGTTTTATGAGTATTCTGTGTGTTAGTATTGATTTGCTAGATTCAGTAAGATCTGCTGCTTAGGTCTTGATGTGCACCTTTATATAGTAGGTTGATGTACTGATTTTTGAGCCTTTGAAGGCAACTGATTTTTAGAGGTCTGAGGTATAGTAATTTTATGAGGTAATGATTCTTATGTAACTATAAGAAATCCTTAATCATAGTGTTTAGCTGCCTGAACTTAAATATGAAAAGAGGTATTATTGTCATTGTTAAATGTTTATCAAAATGTATTGTCACTCTTGTACAATAAAAGCTAATTAACTCAATGAAATTTATTTAACTTCTGTAGATATGAAAAAACTGCTTCCTAACATGTTAAGTCCAGATCCAAGGGAACTTCAGAAATCCATTGAAGTTCAGTTGTTGAGAAGCTCTGTTTGTTTGGCAACTGCTTTAAACCACGTAGATCAAGATCAGAAGTGGCAGTCTATAACTGAGTAAGTTTAATCTTAAGGAGGTAAATATACATCCATGTATGTCATATGATAAATGACATGGGGTGGAGAGGGCTGGAAGGAGACAGTTATTAGCTTATATTAATGCTAAATACTAGTGCTGATAGCTTTATTTTCATCATAGAAGCAATATGATATGTGAACGCCACTTGCCAACACTGAAGTTGAAAATAAAATGTAAAACCCCCCGAAATCACATGTCTTGACTTGATAATATCATTTTACTACAGAGCTGGCTGCACCTCTTGCTTCCCCCAATTTTGGATGCTAGTGTGGTAGCTTCTTACCAGCTGCTTTATTTCTTCAGTGGTTACAAGTTGAAAAATTTCATTAACTAATTGACAGCAAATGTTTTGTTTCAGAAACGTGGTGAAGTACTTGAAGCAAACATCCCGCATAGCTATTGGACCACTGAGACTTTCTACTTTAACAGTTTCACAGTCCTTGCCAGTTCTGAGTACGTTACAGCTGTATTGCTCATCTGCTTTGGAGAACACAGTTTCTAACAGACTTTCAACAGAGGTGTGTGTATGTGTATTTTTATGAGCATATTCATATGCAGATTAATAGTACTTTAGAACAAAGACCTTATTTTTTGAGTTTTAAAAATAGCATTTGTAGCTGGACAAGCTAGTAAATCTAGAAATCTGAAATGCCACTTTCAGACTTTGATCTGAGAGAACTATGTGGGGCACATGAAGAACGTAAAATAATCTCTCAAAGATGGCTAATTGCTCCATTTTTTGTTTTTTCTTTCTTTGGAGTACAGGGGTGGTTTATATAGAGATACTTCCTTTAGGCAGATTGTGTAAATTTTAGATTTGACTCTAACAGAGACACCCCTTCCTCCTCCCAAATAGGGTAAAGTTTAGCTAAAGATGGGACCTTCCCAAAGGAATTATAGTCTTTGTTTTTCTGCAGTTTAGCTTCTGCTTTACAGTAAATGTGATTATTGTTTTGTGGTATGCTTTATGGATGATAATTTGGACTTAATATTCTGAAAAATTTGTTTCCCCTGCAAAACAAAGTTTTCTTTTAGAGTGTAAAAGATAAGAAGATAAATGATGGAAGGGGGATAGTTTGAGGTACAAAACTGGAATAGATCTGAAGAGCCAACCTATATTGGAGTTGTCAACACTATACTATGGAACAAAGGTCTTACTTTGTAACAGTGTATCTACAAACACACAAAGAGCCTGTTTTACATTAAATAATCTTGTTTTTTCTCTGGCAGGACTGTCTTATTCCACTCTTCAATGAAGCGTTACGTTCATGTAAACAGCATGATGTGAGGCCATGGATGCAGGCATTAAGATATACTATGTACCAGAATCAGTTGTTGGAGAAAATCAAAGGTAAATAGTCTTAATTTTTTAAATTAGCTTTTTTAGATAAAAATTACACATTTTAAGTGCATAATTCAGTGAGTTTTATTGTCTTCACTTCTGTAACTGCCAATATAATCAAGATGTAGAATATTTATTTCACCCTAGAACGTTCCCTTGTGCCTCTTTCTCATTCATCCCTGTCCTAGGCAATTACTGATTTGGGTTTTATCATTATAGCTTAGACTTATCTTTACTAAAGCTTCACATAAATGGAATCATGCAGTAAGTTCTCCTGTATTTGGCTTCTCTTGCTCAGCATGGTGTTTTTAAGGTTCATCCATCTTGCATGTATCAGAAATACATTTCTTTTTATTGTTGAGTAGTGTTAACATTGTATGCATATGCCACAATTTGTTTCTCTTTTCATCCTTTGATAGATAGGTAGGTTTTTTTCAAATTGGGCTGTTAAGTATAAAGTTGCTGGGAACATTCATGTACAAGTCTTTGAGTGGACATACATTTGTGTCTCTTGACTAAATGCCAAAAGTAAGATGATCACATAGTTTTACCTTTTAAAATAGTTGGGTAGTTTCTTATGAAGTTGTATGTTTAAAATTCCTTCTGGCTGGGCCAGGTGTGGTGGCTCATACCAGTAATCCTAGCACTCTGGGAGGCCAGGGTGGGCGGATCATTTGAGCTCAGGAGTTCGAGACCAGCCTGAGCAAGAGCAAAACCCTGTCTCTACTAAAAAAAATAGAAATTAGCCGGGCGTGGTGGCTTACGCCTATAATCCTAGCACTCTGGGAGGCTGAGGTGGGCGGATTGCTCAAGGGCAGGAGTTCGAAACCAGCCTGAGCAAGAGCGAGACCCCGTCTCTACCATAAATAGAAAGAAATTAATTGGCCAACTAAATATATATAGAAAAAATTAGCCGGGCATGGTGGCTCATGCCTGTAGTCCCAGCTACTCGGGAG
>CAUYRT010102335.1:0-44934 GCA_963574885.1 Lepilemur ruficaudatus
TGACAGAGTAGGTTTTTGAATGTAACAAGATAAGTCAACTTGAGTGGTAATATATTTTGGGAAATCAGCTCACTACAAATTGTGACTGTAAACATTGTACTGTAAATGCTTTGTAGTTTTCCCCCAATAAAAAAAAGGAAAGAACAACATTAGCTACCTGAATTTAAATTTTTCTATGTTAAATTTTCTATATTAAATTTTTCTTGTTTGTATGAAGACATTATTAAAACAACTGTAAAGTATTGTAAAAGGGAATAAAACTCTAAGTTGGTCCCTAATTTTAACACCTTGACAGAGTAGCTATTTTTACCTTTTCTTGTGTTCCTTCATTTCTGAATCAGTCAGGATAGGCTTAGGGCTTCTTGGGGAATCTCCATTCTTGGGGAAGAAACTGGGGAGCTCTAATTTCTTAGCCAATAGGTTAAATAGGCTTTTTCCATCTATTTGATTTTAATCAATTTCATGAATAAATAACCATCCCCATAGTTCCTCTCTAGATGTCTATACTATTATACTTTATGTTTTCATTGCTTTCTGCACCCCTTGCTTCTCTCTCTTGATTAAATTGCAAATTTGCAAAAATTCATTCCTTTTTATGCTACATGTCCAAAGTGAGTCAGCAGTGGGCTCTGTCTAACCATATATATGGTTATATATATAGGTATATATTTTTATATGGTTATATATATATTTATATATACAGTTCTACATATATAGTTAACCATATATATATATGTGTATATATATATGGTGTGTGTGTACATACGTGTGTGTATATATGTGTGTCTATGTGTGGGTATATCTATTTTTTATTTATTTATTTATTTATTTATTTTTTTGAGACAGAGTCTCACTCTGCCCTGGCTAGAGTGCCGTGGCGTCAGCCTAGCTCACAGCAACCTCAAACTCCTGGGCTCATGCGATCCTCCTGCCTCAGTCTTCCAAGTAGCTGGGACTATAGGCATGCACCACCATGCCTGGCTAATTTTTTCTATATATGTTTTTAGTTGGCCAATTAATTTCTTTCTATTTTTAGTAGAGACGGGGTCTCGCTCTTGCTCAGGCTGGTCTCGAACTCCTGTGCTCAAATGATCTGCCCGCCTCGGCCTCCCAGAGTGCTAGGATTACCGGCGTGAGCCACCGCGCCCGGCCGCTGTGTGGGTATATCTATCTTTCTTTTTCTCTGTTTCTCTTTCTCTCTCCCCTTTTGTCTCATGAAAGGCTTCATAGTACACCGTACTCTTAGCTGACCGTTACTCACAGGTACTCTAATCTATTTAGAGGCTTTAACATTGAGTGTGATCTTTTTGATCCTTGCTTTAAGGCTGAGTTACATTAGCCTTGTTACTCAAAGTATTTCTAAATTTTTTATTTTACTGTTTGGGGCTGAGAAGCAGTTGCTTCTTTCCACCCTACAATTCTGTTAATAATGCAAATATGATGGACTCCGTTAGTTTTCTTTCTTGCTTTCAAACTGGGCAAATTCGTTTCTGAGCTCACCTCCTTTTTGTAAACCTGGCCAAATGCAACCACAGCAAACAGTACACAGTATTAACAGTTTGTTTCCCTACGGCTTGTTTAAGAGGTAGACAAGTTCAGTAGTGCTTGATCTGCTTCCCGTGTTGCCATAGGTGACAATTTTTCCAGGTGTTTTGCCACTGTATCCTATGGATCATCACCTTTCCAACCTCTGTTAACAGTTTTCTTGCTCCCTGACAATTGACTGCTAGGCCAATGCCGCATAGTTTAAGTTTTTATTATGGTAGCGCTCCACTTTTAGGTACCAATTTTTGTATCTGTTTGAGCAGACTTGGTTGTGGTGTGGTAAAAAACAACCCTAAAATCTCAATGGCTAGGATAGGGAAAATTTAGTTCTTGTTTGTGAAGTCCAAAGAAGGTTGACTCATCATAGTGATTCAGCAGCTCAGGCTGATGGGGGCTCCATCTGAGCACACGCCTCGATGGTTCTCCGGACAGGAAAAAGATGCACAGGGTCGTGCATGGAAATGACACACATTAGTTCTGCTCACATTTCGTTGGTCATAGTCAATTACGCAATTAGATCTGATTTAAAAGTGGGCAGGAAAGTGCAATTCTACTGTTATGGGTTGAATTGTGTACTCCCCAAAGATGTTGAAGTCCTAACCCCCAGTACCTGCGCATGTAACCTTATTTGGAAATAGTGTTTATAGAGGTAATCAAGTTTAAAGGAGATTATTAGAGTGGGCTCTAATTCAATCTGACTGGTGTCCTTCTGAAGAAGGGAAATTAGGACACAGAGACAGGCATGAATTGAGGGGATGATGACATGAAGACACCGGGAGAACGCTGTCCACAAGACAAGGATGCCTGAGCCTACCGGAAGCTAGGGAGAAGCCTGGCAGATTCTCCCTCACAGCCCTCCCTGAGAAAGAACTAAACTCTGCTGACACCTTGATTTTGGACTTCTAGCCTCTAGAACTGTGAGACGATACACTTCTTTTGTTTTAAGCCATCTAGTTTGTGGTACTTTGTTATGACAGCCCCAAGTAGCTAACATGTCTATTATTTATCTAGAAGAAGGAGAAAGTTGTACTATTTCTCAACAGCATTAATGGCAAGCACGATGTTTTTGTTTGTGTGACATATATATATATATATACATAATTTTACTAGTTTTAATCCAAGTTTGTAGAAAAATTTGTTTTTCTTCATTTTAACATGATTTAATGAGCATATCTTTATATTTTTATACCGTTATCATATTTATGTTATTAAACTGCTACATGATATGTTACCATATATTCTAAAATTTTTAATTTAAGTTTTCATGCTGTTAACAAGTATGTACTATGAATGGCAGCATCAAAATTTTAAAAATCTCTGAAATCCTCAGATAACATCAATTTTCAATAAAGTCATAAATATGAGGATCCAAGAATGGAACTATATTATACAGTGTTGCAATAACTGTGCCTAATGTTAATTCTTAGAAAGTCAGAGATTATTGCCAGAATATGATGGAGTTTATCATTATATAGATAAGATTTGCCAATCAGTTTTGTAGCTAAGCTTTCTCAGAACTGAAAAATATGTGTGCCATATTAAATATTTAGCTCTAAATATTCTAAGGAAAATTTCAGTTTTATCCTTTAATTCAGAGTTTAATAAAATAAGCCCTGGTTTTCCAAGGAATAGTCAATGGAAAAATCCAAATTAAATTTTTTCTTATTCTTAATATTTGGTATTACTTAAGAATAAAATTATTTGATCTTCAACTTCTACTCAGATATATCTTTGTAAGGGATGTTGTACTACACACGGAAAAATTTTCTTTCTTCTTTCCTGCTCCAGCATTAAATTATGTATGACTCCCTAGTGTATATAAATATTTCCTTCTAGTTGGAACCTCACTTGCAGATGGTAGAATGTCATAAATATAATTCAAAAAACCTAAACCAGTAACAAGCTCAGGATACTCAAGGTGTATTAATTTCACATATGTATGAAAAATGCATGAGATTCATTCTTGGAGGGATGATGCCATTTTTATTTCTTATCTATATTTAAAACTGAGCAAAGTGAGCACAATGACAGAATATAATGAAATATTTTCTTTAGGCTACATTTCATGGTTTCAGGGTTGAATTAAAGAAATCCTTATTTAGTGCCTTATAATGCGTGTAGCATGCTGAGACCATTTAATTTAAGAACCAAGCCCAATACAATAAACCTCAGAAAATTTTCAGCACAGTGTGTGGGAAATGAGGTTCTCAATTCTTGTCTGTGTAATGTGTGTGCAATCCTTACTACACTTTTATAAAGCTCCAGATATGGGTCGATCACAGTTTTGGTTATCTGAGAATGTCTAAAGAACTGACACGTAAATCGGTTTTGTAATTTGTGGTTTTTTCATCAGCATCAACCATTTTCATCAACACTACCATGAAAACACAGTTGTTATTCTCCAAGCCATTGCTACAGGCCTGGCGCTAGGCCAAGTGCTTTATAAGCATCAGCTTATATAATTCTCCCAGAGCTCGATAAGGTTATCTCCGTTTTATAAATAAGAAAACCAAATTTCAGAAAGATTTCATTTAAGATCACCTAGCCAGTGAGTAGTGACATGTGGATTTGCATTGATTTGCTGTCTCTCTTGACCATTATTCCAGTTCTTTCCAATAGTTTTTTATGTAATAGTGCACACAGAAAGTGAAGACAGTTGTCTGCCAACTGGGAAAACTGAAGGGGATTTGAGATTATCTATGTTGGGCTTGGTGAAAACCAAATTATTACATTTCCTCTATGTTATATAATTATTTTAAGAAAAATAAAATGATATGAAGGAAAATATCAAACTTTTACTTTTATAAAATGTATAAATAAAATCTTGTCACATTTTAAATAAGAGACATAAACTTACGTCTATGACTGTGAATTTTATATATCAGATTTTAGGCTTGAAAGAGCCAAAGACAGTTCTGGCCATACTTTTTAATGGCAATTGCTTCAAATTCTTGATAGTCATCGTCAACTAGAACTTTTTATAAACAAGTAGCTAAAAAAGTTTGAATTCATTTTCATAACTATTTGCAACAGCTCAATTATTTTTAATAAATCTAAAAATTCCTGTTATTATGTCAGCATAGTCAATGGCAAAATTTCACGTGAAAATGGATAGATACTGATTCCAGTCTTTTTCACATGTGGCATTTCAGAGTAATGATGCAGTTCTGCTTTCATCTGGAGTTGCAGCTCCAAGAGTCCCCACCTGGCTTTCCCATCCCCTTACCGCATTCCCACTAACAGTGCAAACAAGGGGCTTTGCGTAGAAGATCTTACTTACATTTTAAAGGGGTCTCTGGGTACTGCCTTCAGAATATACTGTATAGACCAAGGTACAGGGAGGGAGACTGGGTATAGTGTGAGTAGTTGCTTCTATGGTTTCTTGAGTGGAATCTCTTCTTGGGGAAGATGCTATGAAATGACAACAAAGGATTTGGAATATTACATAAATTAATTCACTGAAAATCATTTAATTGTACACTTAAAATGGAGTGTTGGTTGTACGTAGATACAGTTGGAGCACTATGTATGTACTCTCTGGACTACTTTGAAAGAGTAGGTTTTTGAATGTAACAAGGTAAGTCAACTTGAGTGGTAATATATTTTGGGAAATCTGCTCACTACAAATTGTGACTGTAAACATTGTACTGTAAATGCTTTGTAGTTTTCCCCCAATTAAAAAATATATATATATAATGTAAAAGACTACTATGAACAATGTTATGCCAACAAATTGGATAACCTAGAAGAAATGGATAAATTCCTTGAAACATACAACCTAACAGGACTGAATCATGAAGAAATAGAAAATATGAACAGACCTATAACTAGTAAAGAGATTGACTCAATAATCAGAAAACCTCCTAATAAACAAAAGCCCAAGACCATATGGTTTCAGTAGAGACTTACACAAACTGTAAAAAATGCCAATCCTTCTCAAAATCTTTTAAAAAATTGAATAGGAAAAAGCACTTCTAAATTCATTTTATGAAACCAGCATTACACTGATGCTAAATGCCAACAAAAACCTTACAAGAAAAAAACTGTAAGTCAATATCCCTGATGAGTATCAACACAAAAATTCTCAGCAACATACTAGCAAATCAAATTCGATAGTACATTAAAAGGATCACACACAACACTGAATGGGATTTATCCCCAGTATGCAAGGATCACTCATTATAAAAAACCAATGAATGTGATATAGCACATTACCTGAATAAAAGTTAAAAATCACTTTGTCATCACAGTAGATGCAAAAAAAAAAAAAAATTAACAGAGGTCAACAATATTTCATTTAAAAATATTCAACAAACTAGTAACCAAATGAAATGACCTCAAAATAATAAAGGTCATATATGAGAAACCCACAGGTAATACACCCAAAAATGAAAAACTGAAAGGTTTTCCTTTAATGTAAAGAACAAGGTAAGGATGCCCACTTTCACCACTTTTATTCAATATAGCACTGGAAGTCCTAGCTAGAGAACTAGCCAAGAAAAATAAATAAAAGACATTTAAATCAGAAAGGAAGGAGTAAAATTACCTCTGTTTATAGATGGTATGATCTTATATGGAGAAAATCCCAAATATTACACACACACACACACACACACACACACACACACACACACCTTATTAGAACTGATAAAAAAAATTCAGCAAAGATGCAGGACATAAAATCAACATAAAAATAAGTTATTTCTATACACAACGAGTAATCAATCTGAAAAAAATTAAGAAAGCAATTCTATTTACAATAGCATCAAAAAGAATAAAATACTTTGGAATAACTTTAACCAAGTAGGTCAATGACTTGTATACAAAATCTGCAAAACATTGCTGAAAGAAACCAAAGAACACACAAATAAATGTAAGACATCCCACATATACAGATTGGAAGACTTGTATTATTAAAATGCCCATACTGCCCAAAACAATCTATGTGTTTAAGGTAATCCCTATCAAAACCCCAATGACATATTTTTCAGAAATAGAGACAACAATCTCAAAATTCATATGAAAGCACAAAAGACCCTAAATTGCCAAAATAATCTTCAGAAAGAAGAAGAAAGCTGGAGGACTCACACTTACGGGCTTCAAAATATATTACAAAGCAACTGTAATCATGACAGTGTGGTACTGGCATAAAGACACATATATAGACCAATGGGACAAAAATAAACCCATGCATGTATGGTCAAATGATCCTTGACGAGGGTGCCAAGACTACACAATGCGGAAAGGATTCAACACAGTCCAGTTGGGAAAACTGGATATCCACAAACAAAAAAATGAAATTGAACCCGTACGTTATACCATACACAAAAATCAACTCAAAATGGATTAAAGACTAAAATGTAAGAAGCTGAAACTATAAAACTTCTGGAAGAAAACATAGGGGAGAGGCCTCATGACATTGCTATTGATAATGATTTCTTGGGTATGTCACCAAAAACACATGCAATAAAGCAAAAAACAAGAAGTGGGAATACATCAAACTAAAAAGCTTCTTCTCAACAAAGGAAATAATCAACAGAATGAAAAGGCAGCCTAAAGAATGGGAGAAAATCTTTCCAGAAAATATCGGATAAGGGTTAATATACAAAATATATAACTCCTACAACTCAGTGGCAAAAAAAACCCCAAATAACCAGATTAAAAAATAGGCCAAGGACTTGAATAGACATTTGATGCTTAACATTACTAATCATCAGGGAAATGCAAATCATGGATATCACCTCACAGCAGTTAGTATGGCCATTTATATGTATATATGTGTGGTGTGTGAGTGTGCACGCACGTGTGCGTGTAAAATGTATGTATATATATATATATATAAAATAACAACTGTTAGTGAGGATGTGGTGATTTTGGAAACCTTGTAAACTGTTGGCAGGAATGAAAAATGGTGCAACTGCTATTGAAAACAGTATGGAGTTTCCTCAAAACGCTAAAAAATAGAACTACCATATGATTCAACATTCCTGCTTACTTCTGGGTATTTATTCCAAAGAACTGAAAACAGGATCTTGAATAGATATTTCCATTCCCATGTATGTTGCAGCATTATTCGGAATAGCCAAGATATGGAACAAACTTAAATGTTCATCAATGAATAAATGGGTAAAGAAAATGTAGTATATACATACAATGGAATATTATTCAACCTTAAAAATGAAGGAAATCCTGTCACATTCTACAACACAGATGAACCTGAAAGACATTATGCTAAGTGGATAAAGCCAGTCATAGAAGGACAAATACTGCATGATTCCAGTTTCATGAGGTTCCTAAAGTAGTCAAACTCATAGAGGCAGAAAGTAGAATGGTGGTTCCAGGGAATGGGGGAAGCGGAAATAAGGAATTGTTGTTCAATGGGTATAGAGTATCAGTCACGTACGATGAAAAATTCTAGATATCTGCTGTACAACAATGTGGATACAGTTAACAATACTATACTGTGTACTTAAAATTTTGTTAAAAGAATAGATCTTATGTTTTTCTCACACACAAAAAAAAGAAAAATGAAATGCTTACGATGATTTGCTGCCAGGTATTGTTTCTTGTGTAACAATGGCAGAGTTGTCTTGTTTTAGTAGTTCCTTGATCAGTGATCAGCAAACCACTGCCGTTGGAACAAATCCAGTCTGCCATCTCCCTTTGCAAATAATTTTTATTGGGACACAGTCATGTCCATTTGTTTACATGTCATCTATGGCCACTTATAAGCTACAAAGGCAGAGTTGTGTAGATGTGACAGAGACCATGTGACCCACAAGGCCTAAACTCTTTACTGTCTGGTAAAGAGTTACATAAAAAGTTGACCCTGTTCTGGATGGTGGGAATCTTTAATGAATCTTGCTTACTCCCATTTGAAAGCAAGCATATATATGTTTAATAAATATTTGTCGGTCATGCTGATAGCACTGCTGCTGCTAATATTGAAATGTAAGCTCTATAATTCTTTGAAACATAAAATTAATATAAAGAATTAACATAGAATTTAAAACCTGAGCTGAAATTCAATCCCGTCTATTCCAATAGACAGGGAAAATGAGACACAGAGGGCAAATTCTGGTAAAACAAAACAAAACAAAAAGAGCAGCCTCTTATTATTTCTTGTGAGTCTATGGCTTGACTTAGCAGATCTGCTCTCTGGCTGGGCTCTGGGTTGATATCATCTGGCCTTGCTCAAACATTTGCAATAAGCTGATGAGTTGGCTAGGAGCTGGCTGGTCTAGGATGGCATCAGCTTGATGAGTTAGCTGTGTTACAGACCCCTGTCCCATCCCTTCCTTCAGCAGAGTCGCCTGGACATATTTTCATGGTTGTGGTAGGAGGGGTGGGGGACTCATGAGACACAATGGAAGTGCACTTTTTTCAGGCCTTTGTTTTCATCAACTTTGCTCAAATTAATCATATGACCAAACCCAGAGTCTGTGCTGATGGGCACCAAGAGGGTGGATACTGAGAGGTATGAAAACGTGGGGCTGTGAGTACAATCAGTTCACCTGAGACACTAAATAACTTGTGCCAAACCACAGCACATTTTAGCATGTGGCATCCATCTCATAAGCTCTATCACACCAAATACATATTACTGAAGTTTTTCATGATATACATTAAGTGAGAATAATCACTATTTTTAGGTAAAAAATAGTAAAGAGTTTAAATTGGCTGATCATAACTACATACACCATGCTTCTAATAGATATAAAAGATAATTTAATATATTTCAAAAGTGAACTCATTCTTATAAGCCTGAAAGAAGCTTTTTCTAATTGGCACTAAAAAGAAGATATCATTTTTTATTCCTGTATACGCTGGCATTTTCCATAAAAAGTTGATGTGATGCTTATATAGTGAAGAATACCATTAATCAGTGGAGGACTCCCTTTTTTCCATCAGATGTAAAAGAAGTAGATGATGCTGAGACTATTTTTGTGTTATAGATATTTGAGCCTTAATGATAAAATAAAAGGAAAAATACTAAATATCTTTAATATTCAAATATTTGCCAACCTAGTATATAGAAGTGATTCACAGAAGGGAACACAACAGAGAACCTGTGCAGCATGTGCCTTATTAGTTCACTTCAATACATCTTAACTGAGCAGTTGCTAAGTAGCACCACTGGGTGACATGAGCAGATGAAAGCACACACATGCACATACATGCACACAGTATGTCATCAATATTTCTTCTGAGACACCCACTTTTTCGTTTTGTCCCTGATTTCATTAGTGTCAGCATAATAGAAAGGACAGAACTTTAAAAAGCCATTGGATGCACCACATTCAGATTCCATCTAAGCAGTGCTGTGACTTTGTTATGGTAGATGAGGATGATCAGTGTGTGTTTCAATACCAGCAATGCGTGAATTGATTCTGTGCTCACGCGTTAGAGTTAACTTCCCTGTTTTGGAATTCTTGCTCTACCCTCTACTAACTGTGACTTTTAATGAGCACCTTGGCTTCTCCAAACCTTCTTGTAAAGAGCCTAGCTTGGTGTAAAGAGCTCTGTAAGTGATCAATGAGCATTAGGTTTTTAAAGCAACAGCACTAGGATTTATTGAGTACCTATTTTGTTCCAGATATTGTTCTAGGTATCAGGGTTCAAATAATAACAATTATCACTAATAGGTTTTGATTGCTTTCTGTGTCACCAAGCGAAAGTACTTATCTGAAATTTTTGGTGTCAGATATGATTCAGAAGTTAAAATTTTTAAGATGCTTGTAGAGTATATAACAATCTGAGGGGGTCTGGGGCAATACCCTTTAATCAAACAGTATTAACTTTTCTGCACTGAAACGTGAATAGTCACAATAAATGGGATAAAGTCTACAAAGAGTTTCACATTAGTTTAGGTCAGGTTTTGCCAAATGGGATGGCTATTAATACAAATTTATGGAAGAGTTTTCTGATCATTTTGCATCGCAGTATTTGAATAAGGGGTTGTGTTTCCGTTTCACTCAATCATCAGACCAAACCTATGAGGCTGGTGCTATTATTAGCACCACTTTGAGTTCAAGCAGACTGAGGCACAGTGAAGTTAAATAACTTGCCCAATTTTACTCAGCAAAAAAGAAGCAAACAAAGGTGATCTGGCCCCAGAATAACTTTCTAAACTAAATCATGTCTATGATAGAGTAGACTAAGAGGAGCACAGGAGACTCAGAGTCTATTCGGGTGAGACAGAAGAACAGCTGCAGGTGCAGCTCGGAGGTGGAAGAGCAGGTGCCTGGTGTCCAGGGTGCTGTGGGCCCAAGTGGAGGTGCAGCGGACCTGCTGGGGTGGAGGGAGGAGGCGCACGGCCACAGCACACAATTCAGACCACCACGTCTCTCAAGTAAGTGGGAATCTAAAATTTAACTTAAAAGCTGCCATTCTTGTGGTATTAGGTTTGCAGAGTCTGAATCTTGACTTCTAAAAGATATTCTATTTGTTTAAAACAAAACCTGGAATTCCACTGCTAAGGAAAGCAAGCCAGAAAACCCGAGGCTTTTGAGGGCAGCCAAGTTAAATATTGTATCTCTTTTTAAGAAGTTAATCCCCCTGGGTCTTCGACCTTTGTTCTTTGCTCCCAAAGGCAACGACATATGATGTTTATCTTGCCAAAAATAGTTAAAAGTAATCTCGGCGCTCTCCGCTGAGTGGGCCAACCCACTGTGACCTTTTTGACTAGACCAACTCTTGTTACGTTAACCTCTGACTCCAGTCCTCTTAATGGCAATACTCCCCAGCACTGTAATTTCCCTCCCACTGTGTTCTCTCAGGCAAATATTTACTACTGAGGTTTCACAATTTATTTTTCAAACAAAGTGGCAGGGACCACCCCATGCCACCACATCCTCATTTCGTATTAGAACCCATCATTCCCGAGATATAATTTTACCAGAACAAATGTGCTTTAGGGACTTTTGACATGAGATGAAGGCTTGACTTCCTATCAAAACCAAACCCGGCCCTTGTCAGCTTCGAGATGGATATAAACAAGAAATGCAAGCCTGTAATTGGTGATGGAAATCAGATAAGACCTTTTTAAATACAACCATTGATACAAAAATGTGAACTCGAATTACCTTTGATTAAGTCACTTAAAAAAATAAAGCCCGGGCGGGTTTAAAAGAAAGATTCTGAACACGCTTGTGAACAAGATCTTGCAGTTTTTCAGCCTCTCAAAGGCAAACTGAAGAAAATTAAAGTCAGAACCGGAGGCTTATGAAATGAAACAGAACTCGGAATAGAGCTCCCCTCAACCCTTACCATTTCTTAAGTCCCAGCAATGATGGAGGTCCAGTAATTTTTCCTTCTCAAGCCGCAGCGTGTCTTTCTATGCAAGAGAGATCGAAATATCGAGGTAGTCGATATTTGTAATATAATATTTGTTATTATACTATAAATTTGTTATATTATAAATAATATTTGTTATTTAAACACCTTCTTTGTGAGCTTTGAGAAATTCAGCCCAGCCAGTGACAAACAACCCTCTGCTTAACTGCTTAACGTTAATTTTTCAATAATAATCTTTACCCCTGATAAGTTATTGTACAGAGAGACAGCCTGTTCTAACCCTGGGGTTGTTCGTCATTGGACAGTTTGTACTCTTCTCTACAAGAAATAAAATACAAAAGAGGGAAGCTCCCTTCTGCCTGTGTTTTTATTGTTTTAAACTTCACGATACACTATCCTCAAGCTCTTAAAAATAATTTTCCTATTTATTGGTGTGCACGAAATTATAATTAAAATTATACATTTTATTCAGTAAAAAATATTCTAAGTTCTTTTCAAATGCCAAAGAGAATTTTGTAGCATTCTTTTAATAATTGTCTAAAATGCTTTTGTAAGGTGGCAGATACTAATGTAAACAAAATCTTTTTTCACATTGGAGTATAACAGCTAACAGATATGTAGACAAATAAATATAATAAGAAAACAAATAAATCATATGAATACATGTTTTAAGCTCTTTGGATTTTTTGAGTATTGTTTTCCTATCGTTATGTTATAAGCCAAATCCTATTATCATATTTGGGCTCTGAGAAAAAATTGGGAACATTCTACAATGCATATGTAACTTTTTAAAGTCTGCTTAAGGCTTCACAGACAATACAAAATAGAAATATTACATATTTTAAAAGAAAAAAAGGGAATAAAATGACAGTATCAGTTAACAGATGGCAATCTAATTAAGTTGAAATTTTGAAACTATATATTTAAAGTGTTACTTTGAAAACAGTAAATGCTCCATAACCTACTCTCACTATTTTTAACCCCTACTGGTAGTGCACATTGTTACATTGTTATAGTTATTATTAGAAAATAATTATATGTTGTGCTTCGATATACACACATATCGTATTCATGGAGTAATTTTCTACCAGGATAAAATTATATTTCCACAAAGTAGTGGTGTGAGGACAGTATCTGTGGGGGTAGTTCACAACATACCTCGTGAGAATGTCCTTGGAATCACACAGAGAAGCATCACACAGGCTCATTTTTTTACACACAACTGTAAACATTGGAGTAAGGAAACACACATTATATATAAGCAAAAGAAGATTCTCTAATTAAATAATAAAGTACATTTATTTATAAATATCTGAATAGTTACCACAGGAAGGTTTTATTCTTCTCTCTCTTCCTGCTTCTCCTCCTCCTCCTCCTCTTCTTCTTCTCTCTCTTCAATCAGAGGCATCATTAAGCCATCGTATCACAGCCTTCCACTTCGCTTGGGGCTGCTGTCGACACACCTGAAGAGAGAAAGGATGGGGAGGAGAAACTCCTAATTTGGTATTTATTTTTGAGACTCAGTGGAGCTAAGTAGCGACTCTACTAGACTGTCACCCACATCCCACTGCCTCACACCTCCGTACTGAGGCTCTGGGCAAAGGAAATGTAGAACCACCGCCCTGCCTGTCTGCCACTTTTTCCCTAAAAACTAGGGTGAGTTATGAACAAGCAAAGGGCATCCCTTCCCCAGGATAGAGTTAAAATAAGGCATGGGGAAAATACAGGCATTATGTTAAAAAATTAGAGCTCTTGTGAATGTCTCATTAAAATATATATGTTTATTTGTTCAAATAGTCTCAGATTTTAAAAATTAAACCTCTAATTTTTTGAGGAAAGTTTTTGAACAAAAAAAAATTTTTTTTTTTTTTTAAACCAGAGAGCCCTGGCTATACTCCTAGTGACCACAACAATGACTCTTGTCTGGAATATAGTTAGTGTCATGTGCTACTTTATCACACAGCTCTGCAAATCTGTTCTGCATAAATAAATGTAAAATCTCTAGGAATTATAATATTTCCAAACTATGCAGTTAAGGAAAACACGTTTCCTCTTATCTTTTTCTAAAAAGGGCCATTTACAATAGAAAAATATCTTTAGAATACTCAATTAAAATACAGCTATATGCACAACTGAACTCCAATTGGTCCCTTTGTGCAGATAAAACTAAGATTCCTTTTTTCTGTCTTTCCCCAAATTGTTATTGTATTTGTGCCCAAGGACTGATTGTGGGAAAAATTGCATTCTCTACCATAAAAATAAAAAGAAAATATAATAAAACAGTAATTGGTCAATGACAATTGAAGCGACAACTTTATAGTGCCAGTCAGACACGCATCATGACTGATCTTTGTACTCTGCACAAGGTACAGTGCTTTTCATAAAACAAATCCTACATTATAAAGTTCTTATTTTACACCAGGTCCCTTTATCCTCAGGTATGCAATACTATGTTATACAGCTATTAAAGTTACTCTTTTGTTCTATGGTACTGCCATCAATAAAAGGTCACTGATAGTAAAGGTGAAAGTAGATTATCTTAGAAATAAAAAAAACAAGATGTTAATTCCATGGCTTTCAATATAAAGAATATGAAGGCATGTAAAGGATTAATAAGAACTGGGTCACCACAGAAGGAAAAGCAGGACTGACTTTTGGTAAGTGACGTAGCCAGCTCAGACAAAGATAGTTAATTTAAGTTAGCATTCAAGGATTTTGCCACTGAGTTCACCTCTCCAATTACTCTTCTTACCAGTTTTTTTGAAGATTATTTAGAAATTAACAGATCTCTCATAATGCCATGCTCTGAAAGAAAAAGAGCTTAAGTCACCACCATGATAATTGCTGTCCTATTTTATTTACAAGGTATCCCTATAAATTTTTAAATATTATGCTAGTCATTTCTTTACTGGATTTTCTTCTTGGAAAAGAACAGAACACACTTGTGTTAAAAGATGAGGTAAAAAATATGAAAATTTTCTAATAGAGTTTGGGGAGCTGCTAATCACAAAAATGTCTTTTGGGGGCCACCAGCATTAAAACAGACATTGTAAGTACTCAGAAAACATGTAACTAGTTTAGCGATTTACCTTTGAGAAATGACCATAGAAGAAATGTGCCTTATCATTACATTTTCAATAATTTGTAGAATGACAAATTTTAAAAATAATGTTAGGAAGACAAGCACCATGAATTAATTGTTCATGAATTAAGAGTTGTTCATATTCTCTCAGAACTTACAGCATTGTTTTACTCATAATTATATGATAAACTTTCATTTAATAAATGTTGCTAAATAGTGACATTTGATTCTCATTGCTTAGTTTGTCTCATGTACTTTTTTAGAAGTCCATTTGTTTTCATTTTGATCCTTCCTGCATATATTCAACAAACACGTATTGATATGCACCATGCAAATAAAATAGTGCTTAAAGGGGCAAGTTCTGTAGCTGGACTGTCTAGGTTCAAATTCTGGCTTTTCTGCTTCCTAGCTGTGAGTCCTTAGGTAAGTTATTTAGCCTCTCTGTGCTTCATTTTGGTAGTATTAGTGTTTACTCCATAGGTTTGGCTTAAGGAATTAAATGAGGTAATAAATATGAAGCACATAACACAGCACAAGCACATAGTAAGCACTCAGTTACAGTAGCATTTCCCATCAAGATTCAGGTTGATAGCAACGTTGATGAGGGCAATTATCTGTCAGGCATTGTAATAGTTTCATTGTAAGCTATAAAAGAGAAATTACAGCCTTTAATTTCAAACAACTCAAAGATATATAAATTCTGTTACAATCATGAGTCAACCGATAAAGCAGGTGACTCACACAGAGTGTTCAAGGAAGGCATGTTGTCGAGGGCCTTCTGTGCATGACGAAGTCTATGCAAAGGTGAGTTGGAGAGGACTTGAAAGCACACCTCCACTGATGCTCTGAAATTATAATTCAGGCAGCAGTATAAAGAATATAATGAAGGGAAACAAAGATGAGACTAGTAGAATATTAGAAACCTTTTAAACAAACCATCTAAGAGAGAGAGAGTGGGGATCTGGTATACACAGAAGACATTAAGGAATAGGACAGACAGGAAGCAGACCAACTGGATTTGAGGAATGATTTAAGATGATTCTTAGATTTCTAGCTGGTTATATGATATTGCTCTTCACTAAACCAGAATAAGCACAGGTATAGGGGAAAAATGTGAATTTCGTTTTGAGCATAGGGGTTGATGTCCAATGAGCAGCGAAAAAGATAGAAAGCAGGAGAAAGGAGGTGGGGGGGAGAGAGACTGTAAGTATTAGATGGTAAGTCTTTCACACATGTTATCTCATTTAACCTCACAATAATCCCATAAGGTGAGCACTAATATCCCCATTTTCTGATGAAAAAATCCAAGGTATCTGTGAATCCAAGCTGTGGCCTCAATCACGATGGTATTGCATTGCTTTGCAATAAACTAGAAGCAGATGGAAAAATGAGTCTGAAGCTTAGGGAAAAGAATTCAATCTAGTAATATAAATTTCTAAGTAAGTGTGTGAGGTCAATAGAAAAGTTTGTGGTACAAAGAGAAAAAGAACTATTAATAGTAGTGGAAGCTTGAGGAACAATGGCATTCAGCAGGTGAGTAAAATGATAGTTGCTGATAGAAAGAGGGAGATGAGGTTGGAGAGGTAGGAGAAGAGCTGGGGACTGGTGTTTGGGAAGCCCAAGCAGGAGAGGAAGGGAAGATGGGGCTCGTGGGAGCAAATAAGACATGGACAAGGGAAAAAGCTTGGTTGTTTGGCAAGTAGCTCATCTGCAGAGGAAAAAGGTGTGAAGCCAATCACAGTAGACTGAGGACTAGAAGAGGTTGAGGGGATGGGATGCATGAATATAAAGTACTCTTCGGCCAGGTTTGGCAGGAGGAGATGGCGGAAATGTGAGAGGGTTTGAGGGGTCACTGGGTATAGCACAAAATAAAAAGGCCAATTGACTTTATCCATGCCAGAGGCTGGTGGGGGAGGGATGGTGTCAGTCTGGCTGGTACACTGGGACAGGACTGGACTGTGCATTGAGAAGTGGTGTGGTGGGCAGTGAATGTCACCCTAGGAAAGCCAGGCAATGTTTTGGAGGGGTAAAGAAAGAACATTAGGGCTACGTTTAAAAAAAAAAATTAAAATGTTTTTTATTTGAAAAACATGAGTAAAAATTAAGCAATTAATAAAATTGAAACCTCTGATTTAAAATAATCTTTGAAACAAGAAAGCAAATCAAACTGCAATTATAGAATATTGAGAAAATAATTCTGACAATAACATTGTGTGTTAGGTTGATCCATATGAAATGATGGGTTTTGTTATGTAAAAATCTCGTCAACTATTATAGTCAATTTTATTGGTTCAACCTAATATAGCAATGGGTAAGATTTCTTACAAGTTCTAGTCAAAGAAAAATTCACAGTTTTAAGTGTTTTTATCATTACATAAGAAATAATAAAAATAAAGTGACTAAATTTAAATTTAAGAAGCTAATAAACATATAATAAACATAACCCTAAGTATGAGGATAAAAACAAAATAAACTTTTTAAAAATAGAAAAGTTATAATTTGTTAATAAATCCAGGAATTGGTTCTCTCTCTATAAAATAGACAAATCTCTGGCAAGATTAACATAAGAAAAAAGAAAAAAATACACATACACATAGGTTGGGGGTTGGGAAGATGATTTCTGAAGTAAGACAGCCTGGGATTGCATTGACTGCTGCCATATGATCTATATTGAGCAAAGCTATCTCAATATTGGGAGATCTATTATCATTTTTCATATATTAGTCCATCAAAGGAGAAATATATAGCCATTGTAAGATATTCCTCAATTTTCTCATCCAAAAATGGGGAACTGACAATATCTATCTTCCTAGTGCTACAGTGAGGATTAAATAACACAACAGTTTTATTACTATAATTTTTAATATTTTTATTATTATAGAAAAGAAGTAGGAAGATATAATCAGGAATAGGAAAATTTAAAAATTATAACTACCTTCCACATGAGGCTCTAAACTAATAAGTTTCAAATCTCAATAAAATGGATAGTTTAAATAAAATTAAAATTGCCAAAGTATTAATAGGGAACTTAAATATATTAGTCATTATAGAAGAAATTTCTAAGCTTATCAATGATTTTAAAATTTTGTCAAGCCAAGATGATTTCATAATACCACTGAAAATTTTTTGAAATCTTCAGGGGACAGACACTCATGGAACAATTAAGCCCTGTTCTATTTGAGCTATTTTAGGATGTAAATAAAGAATAAAAGGCTTCCAAATTTATTTTTCAAATTTAGCATAACTCAGTTCCCAAATCTGAAAGTGATAGCATAAAAATGAACACTAGGAACCAATTTCACTTATAATAGATGTAAAATTCCTAAATAAAAGTGCAATATAAGAATACTAAAAGGATTTTTCTAGGATTCACAATATAAAGTACAGGTAAAAGGAGAAAAACAAAACAAAACAAAGCACACCTTGTGGCCAGATTAGCAACAGCATATCCGTTTTAAAAATATTTCTGTCCCCTTTCTGCTTTCCTCTGGTTATTAGAATATTTCTCTTTAGATGTATGAAAACATTCACGTCCTTATTCCCCACAACATTCTATCGCCAATTACTTTCTTACCCCTTTGCCTTTCTTTGTTCTAGAGCTCTCTTTATTGGTGCCACATAGTTTAAAAGCTTTCAGGAGAGGAAAAATGGCGGACTAGTGGGGCCAGCCAGCTCCCTGCTCCCAAGGAGGGAGGTGAAGAATGCAGGCAGCTGCCTACACGCAGATTGCTCGCTCTGGAAGCAGCGTTGTGAATTCACACAGAAGCAACATGGGACACTCAGTGCCCGCAGCAAAAAAAGTGACGGGGAGATACATAGACAAAGATTAGAGAATGTGAGGAGAACAATAGAGAACAGAGCGAGGGAGGGCCGCGCTTCCTTGCCAGAGCAGGACCTGCAAGAGGACCCCCACCACCCCTACATACCTCCTACCCACTCAGACAAGCCTGGGATTGGTGCAGAGTCTTTGCACTAGACAACAGGCTCTTTGGAGAAGAAGCAATAGCGAGGGCCATCCTGAACTCTAGGGTACTCTGTGCCGGGACTACACAGGGATGGAGAAGGTCTGGTCTGATCTTCCCTGACCCATACCCCAGAACTGGGAGCCAAGCGCCTCGCCCCTAGAGAACCGCGGGACCAGGGCATGGGACTTGACCAGAGAGCGGCAGGTGCTGACTTGAGGGGCTTTTGGCGACCGCTTCGGTGAGTTCTAGGCAGGGCGTGGAGGGCTGTGACATCTGCACATCTGACCTGGCATCCGCAGGTCCCTCGTGCCTGGGAGGTAGCCTGCAGCATGTCTGGCTCTAAACCTGCACCCCAGGTTGGGTTGGAATGCCATTTGCACAGCTCCAACTTCAGAGACTTCAGTAAGAGATTTGCTTCTGGCTCCACCCCAGTTCGGGATTGGGCACAAGAGTGCCGGAACACAACAGGCTCTGCCCTGAGAGGCCTCAGGCAGGCGCTTAGACAGGCTCTCGGCGGTGAGAAGAGAGCTACATACTCTATGCGTCTGACCTGCATTTGCAGGACCCTTGTGCCCAAGAAGCAGTCTGCGGCCTGTCCACCCAAGCCAGCCCTCCCGGCCCTAGCCTCCTTCTGCTTGCCTGGCCTTGACACCGCCCTGCAGGCCAGGTTGAACTCAGAGGCTGCTGCCGCCAGAGAGGTGGGAGCTGCTTGCGGACAGGGCACCAGGCTCCCAGCCCCGGCTACAGGGTGCCTCCCGTCCCACAGACCAGAGCCAATCAACAGGTGCCGTATTGCTTCTCAGCCCTCTGGGTGACTTTGTTCTCTCTAGGGAGCTTCAACTCTTCAGGTTCAGTCTTGCTCATCCCCACACAGACATTTCTCAATTCTGACCCAAACTGCAGCAGCTATAGGGGCCCAGTGGGTCCTGAGGTGTTCTGCGTGACTCCAGAGCCTGGTAATTCTGGGCAGACTGCCTCCTGGAGAAATGATGGGAGAAGACATGACTGCTGGCTTTCCTCCACCCAGCCTCTTTTTCTCTCCTGCCCCTACCACACCCACAGCTACAGAAATAAAGCTACAGGGAGTGGAGATCAGACCTCTCCTTTTGAGGTCCTGCAGTGGACTGAGGGGTGCTCAGAATGGTACTTGTCTGCCCACCAGCCCTCCCTGCTGCTACTTGCCTGGCAACCACTAATGGGGATCAAGACAGGTCCTGAGGCAGAGGGATATAAAAACCCCTTGGGCACCCAATGGGTGACACGGGTTCAGCATCCTTATCCCTGGCATAGTCAAGGATTGATCTCCAGGGCCTGGGGACAGGCCCACATATCAGATCCCATAAACCCAGGCTTCAAGTGCAGTACCCAGGAGCACAGAGGGGATATTCGTGGCCTAGTCTTTGGAGGTGTGGATGCCTGCAGGGGCAGATGTAGGGGGAGAGTGCAGTGTGGGTCCTAGCTGCAGCGGGCTGGTGGGGCACCTCTCCTCCCACAGGAGGGCCATGCTCCCAGCTCAGGCCAGGATCCTAGGCAGGGCACCTCCCTACCTACATCATAGTTAGGGGGGATCTTGGCTGGCTTGAGGTCCTGTCTACTGGCAGAGGCCTGGGAGAAACTGAGGAAGAGGAGAGGGTTGAAAAGAGCAAGGCCCACAGCAGACTGCCAGATTGCAGATCTCAGACAGCCCTGCCTCCACACCCAGACTTTCTGGTTGAGTGGGGCAACTTCAGCCCCTCCGAAGCAGCTTTCCCAGGATGGGGAATGGATTTTGACCCCTGCACATCCTTTGCCAGCATTTGTGGAGCTTGAAGGCAGGCTCACCCAACTTAACCCTGCCCACCCTCACTCTCCTGACTGCCTTTGCTTTGGTGGAGAATAAAGGACACACCTGGAAGTTCCAGGGCCCCACTCACCAACTGAGGCATTAGAGTGTTTCTCCTGAGGAACTAGAACCAGTCACAGGCTCCAAAAACAGCAGTGCAGCTTATTCTGTCCAGCAAACACAACCTGTTGACAGGGAGGTCAATTTGCATGCCCTTTACAACATTTACCAACTCAGTCATAGAGGATGTGGTTGATTCTCACCCACAAGCATCACCTAATGACTCAGAGATTAAACTGGACATGTCATTAACTAAACAAAAGAAAATCCAAAAGCAAGAAGTAACAGCTGCTCCAGATGAGAAAGAATCAACAAAAAAACTCTGGAACTATGAAGAATCAGAGCAAAAGGACACCCCCAAAAGGAAACACCATTGCAAGCTCCCTAGCAATGGATAACAACCAAAAGCAGAATATTGAAATGACAGATGAAGAATTTTGAACATGGATTGTAAGGAAGCTCAATGAAATACAAGATAAAATAGAAACCCAACACAAAGAAACCACAAAAACAATGCAGGAAATGAATGAAAATTTCACTAAAGAAATTGAATTATTAAAGAAAAATCAAACAAAACTACTGGAAATTAAAAATTCATTTAAGGAACTACAAAACACAGTGGAAAGCCTTAAGAACAGGTTAGACCAAGCAGAAGAAAGAATCTCCAAGCTTGAAGATAACAACTTTCAATTTAAAAAGTCAGTCACAGAGGTATAGCAGAGAAATAAAAGGAATGAGCAAAGCCTACAAGATACGTTGGACTATGTAAGGAGCCCTAATAAAAGAATCATAAACATCCATGAAGGTGAAGAAGAAAATACACAAGAGTTGGAAAATTTATTTTAGGGAATAATTGAGGAAAATTTCCCTGGTCTTGCTGGAGATCTAGATATTCAAATACAAGAAGCTCAAAGGACTCCTGAGAGATTCATCAGTAAAAGGCAAACACCATGATACATAATCATCAGGCTGACTAAAATAAACATGAAAGAGGTGCTCCCACGAGCCGTAAAGCAAAAACAGAAGGTAACTTGTAAAGGAAAACCCATCAGACTAACTGCAGACTTCTCAACTGAGACCTTATAAGCCAGAAGGGATTGGGGTCCCATTTTCAGTCTTCTCAAACAGAATAATGCCCAGCCTAGAATTCTGTATCCTGCAAAACTAAGTTTCATATTTGGGGGGGAGGGGGAAAAGTCTTTCTCAGAGAAGCAAACACTGAAGGAATTTGTTAAGACAAGACCTCCCTTGAAGGAGGTACTCAGAGCTGCATTACTCATGGACCAACATAATAAACACTAATCAGTGTAAAATCACCCAAAAGCTAAAGATCAAAGTCCAGATACCACTATGTCATAAGAGATAAAACAAAGCAACAAAGTTCTACTCAACAGGATGAACAGAAATCCACCCCACTTACCAATACCTTCAATAAATATGAATGGCTTGAACTGCCCACTGAAGAGATATAGACTGGCTGAATGGATAAATATACACAACCCAAGTATCTGCTGTCTTCAGGAAACACATGTAAGCCACCAGGACTCATTCAGACTCAAAGTGAAAGGATGGAAAACAATATTCCACACTAACATAAACCACAAGAAAGCTGTAGTAGCAGTTCTCATATCAGATAACTTAGTCTTCAAATCAACAAAAGTCATGAAAGACAAAGATGGTCATTATATAATGGTAAATGGAACAATTCCACAAGAAGACATAACAATTCTAAATATTTACGCACCTAACACAGGTGTGCCCAGATTCATAAAGCAAATCCTACTTGATTTATACAAAATGATAAACAGTAGCAGTGTAATAGCTGGGCATTTCAACATCCCTTTGACAGAACTAGATAGATCCATCAAGCAGAAAATAGACAAGAAACAATGGATTTAAACAGAACTCTAGAACAAATGGGCCTAACAGACATTTATTTATAGATAATTTTACCCAAAAACCATTACATGTACCTTCTTCTTTTTTTTAGACAAATTTATTGAAGGATAATTTATATTTCATGCCATTATTTCATTTTAAGTGAACAATTAAATGATTATTAGTAAATTTACCAAATTGTACAGCTATTCACATAAATCAGTTTTAGGAGATTTCCTTCCCCCTATTAAGACCCCTAATTCCCATCCCCAACTACATTTCAAGCATGCCCCTCCCCTTTACAATACTCACATCCCTCAGATGTGGGTCTACCCCCCAACCCCTGAATCCCTGGTGGACACCACCACCATTTGAGCACCATAGTGTTAATCAGTCAGTACCAATTTGATGGCGAGTACATGTGGAGCCCATTCTTCCAGTCTTGTGTCACCTCACTTCGAATAATGGGCTTGAGCTCAATCCGGGATAATATAAGTGGTACTAGGTCACTGTTGTTTCTTAAAATTGAGTAGTATTCCATTGTAAACATATACCAAATTTTGAAACCATATACCTTCTTCTTATCAGCTCATGGCACATTTTCTAAGATCGACCACATGCTAGGCCACAAAACATGTTTCAGCAAGTTTAAAAAAATAGAAATTATTTAATGTATCTTCTCAGACAACAGTGGAATAAAATTAGAAGTCAATTCCAACAGAAACACTCATCTCTTCACAAACTCATGGAAACAAAACAACTTAATGCTGAATGATAGTCAGGTCAAGGAGAAATTAAGATGGAAATCAAAAGATTCTTTAAACTAAATGATAAAGAGGACACAAATTATCAAAATCTGTTGGACACAGCTAAAGCAGTCATGAGAGAAAAATTCATAGCCATAAATGCCCACATCCAAAAGACAGAAAGATCACAGATCAACAATCTAATGAATCAACTCAAAGACCTGGAAAGGAAGAGGAAACCAATCCCAAACCCAGCAGAAGAAAATAAATAACCAAGACTAGTGCAGAACTAAAGGAAATCAATAACAAAAGAATTACATGGAAGATTAATGAGACAAAATGTTGTATCTATGAAAAGATAAACAAAATTGACACATCTTTTGCTAGATTAACCAGAAGCAGAAAAGAAAGGACTCCAATAAGCTCAATCAGGAATGAAAAGGGTGAAATTGCAACTGCTACTACAGAAATACAAAATATCATCTCTGAATACTATAAAAATCTCTATGCATATGAACTTGAAAATGTGGAGGAAATGGACAAATTCTTAGAAACACATAGCCTCCCCAGGCTCAATCAGGAAGAAAAGAATTCCTGAACAGACCAATATGAAGTACAGAAATTGAAGCAATAATAAAAAACCTTCCTACAAGGATTTTTAGTTCTTCCTAAAAGAGAAGTCCTGGACCAGGTGGTTTCACATTTCAATTCTACCACACCTACAAAGAAGAACTGGTGCCTATCTTGCAGAAATTATTCCACAATATTGAGAAGAAAAGAATCCTCCTCAACACATTTTATAAAGCCAACATCATGCTGATAACAAAGGACTCAACAAAAAAAGAAAATATAGACCTATATGCCTTATGAATACACATGTAAAAATTCTCAATAAAATCCTAGCAAATCAAATTCAGCTGCTTGTCAAAAAAAAAAAAAATAATCCATCATGACCAAGTGGGCTTCATCCCAGAGATGCAGGGATAGATCAACATATGCAAATCTATAAATGTAATTCACCACATAAATAGAAGCAAAAACAAATTGAGAGGACCATATGATCCTCTCAATAGATGCAGAAAAAAGCATTTGACAAAATTCAGCACCCTTTTATGATAAGAACACTTTACAAAATAGGCATAAATAGGCCTTACCTCAATGTGATAAAAGCCATATATGACAAACCCACAGCTAACATCATACTGAATGAGGAAAAATTGAAAGCATTCCTGCTTAGAACTGGACAAAACAAGGTTGCCCTCTATAATCACTTCTATTCAACTTAGTGCTGGAAATCCTAGCCAGAGCAATCAGACAAGAGAAGAAAATGAAATGCATCCAAATGGGGGCAGAAGAGGTCAAACTATTGCTGACAATATGATCTTATATCTAGAAAACCCTAAAGATTCTGCCAAGAGACTCTTGGAATTGATAAGTTCAGCAAAGTCTCAGGTTACAAAACCAATGTACACAAATCAGTAGCATTCCTATACACCAACAACAGTAAGAGAACCAAATCAAAGACTCAATACCTTCCACAATAACAACAAAGAAAATAGAATACCTAGGAATATATTTAACTAAGGAGGTAAAAGATCTCTACAGGAAGAACTATGAAACACTGAAGAAATAAATAGCAGAGGATGTAAACAGATGGAAAACCATATCATGCTCATGGAGTGGCAAAATCAACTTTGTTAAAATGTCTATACTACCTACCCAAAATAATCTACAGATTCAATGCAATCCCTATTAAAGTATCAACATCATTTTTCACAGATCCAGAAAAAATAGTTCTATGCTTCATATGTAATCAGAGAAGACACTATATAGCTAAAGCAACCTTAAGCAAAAAGAACAAATGAGGAGGCATCAATTTACCAGACTTCAAGCTATACTACAAGGCTATAGTACCTAAAGCAGCATGGTATTGCCACAAGAACAGAGACATAAACCAATGGAACAGGCCTGAGAACCCAGATATAAAATCATCTTCATATAGCCATCTGATCTTTGACAAAGCAGACAAAAACATACACTGGGGAAAAGAATCCCTATTCAATAAATGGTGCTGGAAAAATTGGATAGCCACATGTAGAAGATTGAAACAGGATCCATACTTCTCACCTTTCACAAAAAGTCAAATCATAATGGATAACAAATTTAAACCTAAGGCATGAAACCATAAGAATTGTATGGAAAAACACTTATAAACATTGACCTAGGCAAAGAATTTATGAAAAAGCACCCAAGGCAATCACAGCAACCACAAAAATAAATAAATGGGACCTGATCAAATTAAAAAGCTTCTGCACAGCCAAGGAAACTATCACTATAGTTAGCACACAACCTACAGAATAGGAGAAAATATTTATATGCTACACAAAATTTTTTTGTATAAATAAAGGGCTGATAACCAGAATCTACAATGAACTCAAGCAAATTAGCAAGAAAAAAATCAAACAACCCCATCAATAAGTGGGCAAAAGACATGAATAGAAAATTTTCAAAAGAAGGTAGACTAATGGCCAAAAAAAAAAAAACACATGAAAATGTGTCTCTAATCATCAAGGAAATGCAAATCAAAACCACGAGATATCACCTAACTCCAGTAAGAATGGCTTTTATCAAAAAGTCCCAAAACAACAAATATTGGCGTGAATGCAGAGAGACAGGAACACTCATAAACTGTTGGTGGGACTGCAAACTAGTACAACCTCTATGGAAAATAATATGGAGATACCTCAAAGGAAAAAAAAGACCTTCTATAATAAAGAACATCTGCACTCAAATGTTTATAGCAGCATAATTCGCAATTGCAAAGATGTGAAATCAAACCAAGTGCCCATTAATACATGAGTGGATTAATCAAATGTGGTATATGTATACCATCGAGTACTACTCATCCATAAAAAAAAACAATGGTCATCTAACACCTCTTGTATTATCCTGGATAGAGCTGGAGCCTATTCTTCAAAGTGAAGTATCACAAACATGGAGAAACGAACACCACATGTACTCTCCATTAAATTGGCATTAATTGATCAACACTTATGTGCACATATGGAAGTAACATTCATTAGGTGTTAGGCATGTGGGAAGGGGGAGGACGGGATGGGTAAATTCACACCTAGTGTGTGTAGTGTGCGCTTTCTGGGGGATGGACACACTTGTAGGTCTGACTTGGGTGGTGCAAAGGTAATTTTTGTACCACTGTAATATTCTGTAATAACAATTAATTAATTAATACTGTATGGGGAAAAAATATCTTTCAGTCCTGTTAAGGGCAGAAGTTTTGTCAAGCCAGATGGGATCATACTTACCCCCCCAGGGCAAACCATTCTTCTCTCAATTTTTTCTATTCTTATCATTTCTACAATAAGTGATAAGTGAAAGTAAGTTAAAACATTAGAGTCAATGGGAGAGGTGGGTGGGAGGGCCGGTTTATCAGTCAGGATCCCAGCAGGATACAAATAGCACATGCACCCTGGGTAATTGGAAGTGACTTTAGCAAAGGGTTTACACATGGTGTGAACAAGTTACAATTGCATGAACCAGATCAAGAAAATGAAGAAGGAGTAACAAGCCCCTAAACTTGAAGGAATAAAGAAAGAAAGTTGATATGGTACTCGGTTGAATAATGTCCCCACTTCCCAAATTGATATCTACCCGGAACCTGTGAATGTGACTTCATTTGGAAAGAGGGGTTTTTGCTGATGTAATCAAGTTAATATGAGATCATACTGGGTTAGGATGGGTCTTACTCCAATGACTGGTGTCTTTATATGAAGAGGGAAATTTGGTCACACACACTCAGGGGAGAAGGCAATGTGAACACAGAGATAGAGACTGGAGTGATGTACCTACTAACCAAGGAATGACAAGGATTGCCAGGAACCATCAGAAACTAGAAGAGGCAGGAAGAATTCTACACAGAATCTCATAGGAAATATGACTTTACTGACACCTTTATTTTGTACATTGAGCCTCCAAAACTGTGAGAGAATTCATTTCTGTTGTTGTAAGCTACCTGGTTTGTGGTACTATGTTATCTCAGCCATGGCAAACTAATATAGATATAGTCAGAATGGAGGACAAACAGCACCTGTCCAGCATAGCAGAGGGGTAGTGACAGTAAGAAGTACACAGTGTGGATCTGGAGCCTTTTTCAGTGTTCATTGAGCTCTGTCTCTCTGCCATTGACTGCCTTTTAGAAGTGCTGTCCATTCAAATCAGGGCAATTCAAGACCTTCAGCTCTCTGCCATAGTGCTGTCCCTGACCATCTGGACAACAGTTGGAATAAGGTGAGTAATGAATCAGTCTGGAGGGTGCTCATACCTCTTCAAGGAAAGAACAGAAGTGCTCTAGGATGTAGATGATGTGCTGGCATTTAAAACAAACAAACAAACAAAACATACTGTTCCATAAATGAAGGGAGAAAGTGCAAAATGGTGCTGGCCGTTGAAACAATAGGAAACTCAAGTACAGGATATGGAGCCACAAATAGAGAGGGTGCCCAACAAATTTGTATTCAGTGTATTCATGGCTGGCTGGCTGGCTAAACAGATGGATGAATGAATGAAGTGCCTATCTACTTCTCCCCTTCAATACCAACTCTATCGCAAAGTTCTGTGTAGCAAATTCACATAATCTTATTTCACTCATAAAAGAAAGACTTTTGACTATGCTTTATTATGAATTTTATTCTTGTCTAGAACTAAAATGAACATGAACCAGAAATTTTATTCTAGTTCATAGCTAAAATGTCACAGAACAAATTCTCTTATTCATTTAGATAATTTAACCTTGAAACAATTTTAGATGTTTTAAACTATTTTACTTTATTTTAAAAAATATTTTACTTTTCAAAAGCCCCTTAGTTCTTAGGGGAAATGAATATTTACGTTCTAAAAGTGAATTATAAGGAATAGACCTGTATCACTTCCACTTAGTGTTTTCCAGAAAAAAAATGGAACTTGTATCAGATAATTTTTTAAATCATGCATGTGGCAATTTCCAAAGAAATGCTTAGGATCCCAGAATTGTTGCATCACTCCAAACCTGACCTATCTTTTGAGACCACCCAAAGGAATAGAAAAGGTTTCCCTTGGGAAATACATTAGTCTCAAGAGCCCCTCGGTGGCATGCCACTTGCATTACTTGTCTCAGGGTCCCCCACCGTGCCCTGTGCATGCCCTGGCACATAGTAGGTGCTTGGTAAGTGTGCACTGAGTGGAATCAAACTAATTTTATATGTGGATCTTCAGAGGAAGCTTCTTTCCTTTTACCACTGTCTCTGCTTCCAGCCTTTAAACTCAGAACTTAAAGGGCAAAACATATAAATATATGCAAAGCTACTTCTGTTTTCATTTTACTAAAGGTATTTATATCATAAGGCATTTAGAGTCATCTGCAATGCTTTGTGAGACATTTAACTAGTGCTGCCTTGGTTTCTCACTAATTAAAAATCAAGTTATTAGAATATAAATCTACTGGCTGCATATTTAGGCAAGCACATATAGACATAGTATAAAATATAGGAAGGGGTCAGTGCTAAGTTTTATGACTTTGACACACTGAAAATAACTTCCTCATTAAGGAAACATCTTGCCTGAAAGTACAGAGGCTAGTCTCAGAGTCTCAAGACCCATACAGTAATTACCCTGATGACAATTTTTTTCTTTACAAAAAATCTTCCATATTCCTGACCACCCATGAAGTGAAGCTAGAGGCAAAAAACAAACACACAAAAAAAGGTTTATCAACATAACTGTTTATGTGTTGTGGTGGGCTAGAGGGAGGAAATAGATGAATAATTAATAGAGATTATCACACTGTTAACCAGAAAGAGTAAAGGCACTGTGGTCACTGGGGTAAGGCATAGGTTATCTTGGCCCATTCAATGAGCTATGATGTCCCTTATCAGGTAGTATTATTTCACCAGCAATTCCTAAAGACCATTCTGCCTGGTCATGATACTATTGAAGACACGAACATGGATTCAGCTAAAATCTGGGTATATATCCAGGTTGAGATTTCTTTTTCAGTTCTGAGGGCCATGCCCCTAAAAAACCAACATAAGCTGAAAATGAGTCAAACAAAGAATACCTACTGAGCAGTTACCAAAGGGTTTACTCCCCTGCAAAGGTGACTTTGTAATGAGGTTCATCTCAGCGTAGGTCCTGTGGGTATAGGAGTAGGTGCAGACTGGGGCTTTAAAATGCCCTCTGTTCGGCTATCAGTCAGTCTATTTATGTAGGTAGAAGAATTGCATAGCTAGACTGACAGCTGTTCTGCAAGATGGTGTGTTAAATGTGCCTCAAGCATTCATTTCCTTAAGAAACAGTTATTTAGCAATGACCACGTGATTCCTGGACCCTGGGAGTATAAAGTTGGGTGAGACTCCATTACTTATGACAAAGCTCATAGCCAAGGCATATCCTGTTGCTGCAATGTGATTGGCCCATGCCCTGAAGCTGGCTCAGGAAACTATGGGAACATAGAGGAGTGCCTCATTCACCTGGCCTGGCAGATAGGATGTCACAGAGGCAGTAACACCTAGGCTACATCTTGAAAGATAAGCAGTACAGTGCAGCACAGAGCATGAGGGGCAAGGACCTGTTGGGCAGAAGAAACAGTGAACTCGGAAGCATGGAGATGCAAGAAAGCACAGTGTGTAGAGAAAAGAAGTAGGTAGCTCATTACAGGTGCAGCTCCAGGTGCTTTGTGGGGGAGTGATGATGGGAAAGGAGCCGGGATAGGATGAGTTCAGGTGATCCCATGCGTGTAATATAAAGCTTGGGTTTGATATGGGAAAGAATAGGAAACAACTGATATATACTAAGTAAGCCCAAAACATAACCAGAATTGAATTCAGAAAATTTACTCTCTCTTTGCGGAGAATAGAAAGAAATATATTCCTTTTCTGTTCTTACCCATCTCAGTAAATGGTACAATTAGCCAACTAGATGTGCAAGCCCCAACTCTAGGTGCCATTCTTTATTTCTCCTTTTGTCTGGCTCCCAATATCCAAAATACATCATAAACCTATTTGTTTTCTTCATTTCACTTTCCATCACCATGGTGCAAGCCACCATCTTCTCCTAACTTGGAATGTTGCAATAGTCTCCTAAATCATCTTCCTGATTCAGATTTTGCTTGCCTGCAATCATAAGCCTAATAAAAATTAAATTATATGATGCCACTTCCCTGCTTAAAACTCTCTAGTTTCTTCCTATTGCTCCTAGAATAAAATCCAGATCCTTTTCAATTTCCTCCAAAGCCATATGATTTGCTGCCAGTCTACTTTCTATCTCAGCCTTTTGCTGACAATTATCACCTTCCTGTGCTCCGCCCATGTGGGCTTGCTTTTATCTGTGTCTAAAAGACTTTCTTCCAAGCTCTTCAGATGGCTGCCTTCTTTTCATCATTTGAAACTCAGCTAAATACTACAAACTCAAAATGCCTTTTAAAAAAAGACTCTTCCCTTTCTACCTGCCAGTCAATATCACATCAGTTTACTTATTTTGTGGTACTTAAAACTACCTGAAATTATCCAGTTTATTTGTTTGTTTTCTTGATTATTATTATCTGTCTCTGAATATCATAATGGAAGCCCCATGACAGCAGAGGTCTGGTCTGTATCCTCAGTAGTTAAGAAGCACCAGGTATATAGTTGGTCCTCGATAAATATGTATTGATTGAATAAAAAGCAGATGAAACAAAATCAGTGTGGAAGTTCTTGAAACAATCCAGGTGCAAGATGTGAGGGTCTGAATTTGAGCAGTAGCATTAAAGGTAGAGAGAAAGAAGTGGATTGGAGGGATAGGTGGTAGATGCAATTTATAAAATGTGATAACCAGTTGGATGTGGTAGGAAGTGAAAAGTGCACAGAGTCTAAGAGTTGCTCACTTAGCACAGGAATGAGCCAGACAGAAAGTGCTCTTTGGGTCTACCAGTTTAAAAGTATGAAGCATTTCGTTTTCTAAATAAAAGGATAAACAGAATGTTCTGTTGAATGAATGAAAGGATCATTCTAACAAAAGAGTTACTGAATTATTCATGTTACCTAGGAGAACTTACAAAATATGCATTAAAATTGCACTGAATGCCAGCACTGTGTAGGATATTATAGGGCATATGAAAGAAGTAAAAGATGCTGCCCCTGCCCTTGTGTTAGTTGGGGATCTAAAACAAAAAAAATCATAAAACAATTAGAGAGTAATCCAAGATTATATCATCAGTTTTGAAAATGTGTGATACACCGGGGTTTCAGGAATCACAATCAGGCACAACATCTTCAATGGCATTCTAGGGCAGAAAATATCATTCTAATTTTACCTCAAATCTTTTCTTTTGGCCAAGAATTTTCCTAGCTTAAGTGAGGTATCTTTTGGGGCTGCAAAATTATTAGCGTTTTGAAAATTGATTTGATAACATTTGAAGGGGGAGTAGCACAATTCATTCACAATTCAGCAGTAAGTGGATTTAGTATTTTTAGACAAGTACCAGATTGGCACAGATTGCTCTAATGCTCTACAGATAGCATAGGTCCACTTTCTAACAGGACAGGAAAAGAAAAGAAGAATGGATTGGGGGAAATTGCTTCAGGAAGTATCACCTTATAGGCTGCTTTGTTTTTCTCTGCAATATCTTACTTAGTTTCTCTCTGTTAGACTGGAATCTCTCCCAGGATTAAGTATGGCAGTGCCGTCATTTCTTAAAAGATGTTTCATAGCTCAGCACAGATCTTTGCTCAATCAGGATTTGATAGATGAGAAAAATACAGGCCATCAATCCTAAGGAGAGCAAATTGAGGATTTTTGTTTGTTTTCTGTATGTTAAAATTGAAATGTCTGAAAGTAGAATAAAATAGTCGACATGGTTTCTGAAGATACATCTGAAGTTGATGGGTCTGAATATAATACAGGTTATTTTGCATCATCACATAACCTGTGCCAATGCAACTGGCTAACTTGAAAAAAACTGGATTCTTTAACAATAGTGCAGTGGACTTGGATGAAGGTCAATACAATTGTACAGTTATGCTTTAGGACTTTAATATCGTTTTCACGTACGTTGCCTCATTTTTTTTTCCTCCTAGTAACCCTGTAAGTTAACTTTCTACCAGCAATGGTCTAATTTTGTATAAGACTGTTGGAGAGTTCATCTGGCTCATAGACAGTCATCATAAGGCTTGGGTGAAAATCTGGTCTCTTGGCTCCCTGCTTGTTTCATGCTAAATATCGGGAGCATTATTCTATATGTAAGAGTCATTGGTGGGCATCAACAGCTTAGATTTGAAAAACCTGCAGCCACTTCAAAACCTTACTGCTCTTCTAATACTTGGAATCATAAAATCGTTCTATAGCCTTCTACTGACAGTCACTATTATGAACACTTACTGTACTGATAAAAATTTATATTTACTCTGTGCACTTGGCAGTCTCAGCCATGAACGCTTCTGTTACAGAGCAGTGCCAAAACACATAAAGTTTAAGGCTTGACCAAGCACTAAAGCAGAAGCTTTCACCCTTGAGACTGCTGCATGGGAGAATTAAGTAAACACTTTTATATTATATCAAAAGCATCTCTCACTCTGCTAATTAAAATCAAATTAAAATAATAAACAATTGCACTAGTGTATCTCTAATAACCAGTAGGTGTATTTTAGATCCAAATTTGGGTTAATTTGCAGTTCTAAATGGCAAAATCCTGCAAGGAAAGGATGTCATTTAAAGCCTAATATATAATTGATATTCTAAAGAATCACATAAGGAATTCAAAAGCAGAGAATAAAGAGTTCCACATGTGTGCAGTTTATGCTATACTAAATCCTTTACATGTGGTATCCCTTTTAATACTTAAAACAGCCAGTAAGGTTGGTATTATTGTTTACATTTTAAAGATGAGAAAACTAAGGTTTAGGAAAGTTAAGCAGCTTCTTGAGAATTGAAATCAATGCTTCCCCAACTTTGATTTTTTAACCCCTACCTATGTGAAAAACCCCATGCATCTAGAGTTTTCTATGGGGCACTGAAAGACCTAACAATAGTCACTTCAAAGGGCCTTGACTTTCAGGACAAAGACAAGGGAAGAGATCCCCTAAGCTGATTTGAAGTCCAGAACTTGGGGGAATAAAGATAGCAGTAGCAAGTGACCAATGCCAATAGAGTCAGTGCTTAACAGAAATAGAAGCATTAGTGAGCAACCAATGAGTTTGAAGAAATCAACAATGAGATACAGTGCAGAAAACCTAAATACTCAGTTGGAAAATTTCACTCAAGTTTATGTGAATGTTGAAACCCGTGCTCTGTATCTGTTGTTCTCAAACTTTCTGACTGAGTGGTCTCCTTTTACAACAAATATTTTGTAAATCTCCTTTACCACTATGAAATGGAACTCAGAGATAATATGACACAATTTTAAAAACTCATTATAGTGCCTTAGCTGTAATGTAAGGAAGAAAAATATACATATAACTAAACAATGTATTTTAATATGTAAATACATAGGAACACCTATTCTCAAAGACAAATGCACTCTCCACATTTCCAAACTGTGCCAAGGGGTGGGCCCCCCAAATCCAATAGGTAAGATGAATCCAGGCATGTTAGCATGGACTTTCTCAATAGAGATTGCTCTAAGCTAAATGGGAAGGGACATTATGTAGGTCTTTCTTCCCTGTCCCTTTACTTTCAAGGAAGTTACTGGTGTAAAGGTAAAGTTGAAGTGGGACTCAGTGGAAACTATGGTTTCCAAGATGGATGTCTCTAATGGGAAAAGACACATGGTTATTAAGTTAGAGGGAGAGGAGTTAGTTGATCCAAAGATACCTCACACTTATTCTTCAGGGAAATTTGGGATGCTTTTTTCAGAAAGCTATAGGAGGAGATTTCAACTCTTAGCCCTTCTCTGGGATCCCTCCTTGTTGGAAGCAGAGTATCCGGGTTCAGTGGGAAATTCGGCACCCACATGAAGCAAAGGATCCCCTCTCCTTGTAATTTCATCTCTGAACCAATGTGCCATATTTTCCTTCATTGTGAAAAGCAGTTGTGATTAATCCACCTTAAGCTGTGCAGAGTAAAGAGGGTGAAAGATCTCCCTGACCCTAGCACAGGCTTTCAATAACTCCTAAAACACAGGATTTTGTAACTCTTAAATCACCTCCACTTTGACTAGCCAGATATATATCCAATTGAGGCCTGTCAAATTCCTTCTCAAAGCTGGCACTCTGTCAATGAGCTCCTGGCAATGGTCTCAGTGGGGTGAAGTGTACAATGAAAGGAAGTATTTCCTTTTATTGGTTCTAAATTTACTAGCCTTTAGCTTCATTGAATTAAATTATGGCACAGGGTGAACATTATAGTTATAACTGACATTTACAAACTACATTCTATCCATTAATCCTGAAATGCTATGCAAACTGATTTAACAAAATTAAATGTACAGATGTGTGCTCCTTTAGGCTTCTTGACGACTCTCTGGATACTTTTAGGTCTTTTGCAGTTTGAGTGAGGCAGAAGTTGCCTCTGTTACCTCAATTCTTACTCCCTATCTTCTTGCCAGACAGAACAGTTTTTGCCTAGAGTTGGCACAGTTTCCTAAAAGCTTCTAATTCTTTCCCTGACTTGGGCATTAAGAAAGCATTTGCCAATGAATGCTATGGTTGGCCAGTGACCCTGTGGATTCCAGCAACATTCTGCTTCACCTGCACAGACTGTCTTTCCCTCCCTCCTTCCCTCCTCCCATCCCTCCTTCTATTCTTCCTTCTTTCCTTCTCTCTTTCCTTCCTCCTTTCTTTTTCTCTTTCTCTACCCCCTCCTTCTCCTTCCTTCCCTCTCTTCCTCTCTCCCACTCACCCTTCCTTCCTTCCTTTCTTACTCTCTTTTCTGTGTATCTATTTGTTTGTTCTTTACTCATCTCTTGCCTCACTAGGAATTGACTCTTAGTGTTAAGGTTTCCATTTCCTTTTTCCTTGCTTCTAGAAGATGAGAGAGTAAGTCAAGTGTGCGTATACATCTTCGCTTTGTGTAACCATCTGTGGTACAAAGAACAAGTCTCTGAAATTAAGACTAAAGGCTGAGCCCTGGGAGACTTTTCCAGTTTGTCACACCGTAGAATGAGTCTGAAACTATCCTAATAGTATAGTATAAAGTATAAAGGAAAAGCCAAAGGGGTTGGTGATGGAAAGACTCGGGTTTTTATGGAGGCTCTGACACGTACTCCCTGTGGGGTCTTCGGTGAATCATTTAACTACTCTGATATGTCATTTTATCAGCTGTAAAATTAAGGATTTGGGTAACATGGCCTCTAAAGTTCCTTCAGTGAATTTCATAAGTTCAATGCTGCTTCACCTTTTCTCAGATTGTGTGGCTTTTATGAATCCTGCCTCTCCCAAATCAACCCTGGTTGGATTCGCTTCTAATGAAATCCTAAACTTAACAATAGGTGTGATGCAGAACCAGGGAAGAGCTGAAAGCCATTCCCCACTTATGCAAAAATATGTGCATAAGTAAGCAAACTGCAAGGTTCTACTTGGGCTGTATAACTGTGGAGAATAGGGACCAGGTTCAGACATCCATAGAGGGTTGTCAACCTCTCCAAAATATTAGGTTTCAAAATTATAATACACTTTGAGGAGAAGAATGTTTGTCTTAGAGCAGACACAAGATAATCAATAAAGTAGGAAGTGACGTCACGATTGTCTGGGCAGACAGTTGGTCAAGAGTAGCTCTTGGATACTCACTAGATACACATAAGGTACTAGGTGCTTTGTTTACCAGCCAAAGAACCCCACTGGGCCCTGACATGGCCAAGCTGAACTAAATGATGAGTTACACCAGGAACCAGACTCCAGGTGCAAGTGCAGGCAGGCAGACATTAGCGGACAAAAGGGATTAACTCACGAGCCGGCGAAGCCACAGGACATCATGACAGAGTCTCCATTCTCATCTCTGTCGTCATGAGGTCATAAAAGCCACACCCAGACTCATGTTGGGAGGGAAATAGGAGAGAGGCTACTTGAAAGATTGTGCCTATTTGTTTGAGAGACTGATCTCTAAATGGACTATTTAAATCATTGGATGAAACCAGACTTTAAGCCATATTTGAGGTTTTTTCCTTTCTGCTAATTAATGTGTGGGAATTTAGAATGGGGGTGGTGGTGATTGGCGGAGGACAACTAAATTAAATTTAGGCAGAATTAAAAGTACTTTCACTTTTCTTCAAATCCAAATTATAGAGTGAGTTAAATTTTGTGACTCCATTAAAAAATAAATGGGAAAAGTGAAGATAATCCTAGTACGCTGATCTCATAAAACATTTTCAGATGTCAGACCAAAAAAAAAAGGGAACGAAGACAGAACTTTGGTGGGTGGAAATGTGCAAATACACCATTAATTTTAGTGTAGGCTGAATCCTAAAATCTAGAATAACAGCAGTTATTATTTAAATTAATTCATTCATTCAGTTAATATAGTTTTTAATGGCTACCATGTGCCAGGTACTATGCTAGGCCCTGGGGATGCAATAACGAGCAAAAAGGCTCATTTCCCTGCCTTTAGGGAAATTAGTGTTGTGGGTGAGACAGAAAGTAGGCAACGGTCACACAAAGGAATGTAAAGTGACAACAGTGATGGAGTGCTTCAGTGGACAGACAGTCGTGACGTATAAGAAGGCATAACGGAACTGACGAGGGAGAGGGCGGACTCTGCAGGGCTAACATGTCAGGGAAGGCTGGGAGTGTGAGTCTGAGGGCAAGGCCAGGACAGAATGACAAGTATCTACGAGGAGCAGCCACACAGGAGAGGTGAGAGGGAGGCCCGGTCCGGGGCAGCCTGAGCGAGGTGGGTGCTAAGAAGGCAACTGCTCCTTATCCTAAGAGGAATGCAAAGCCACCGAAATGTGTTAAAAGGGTGTGTGTGTCTTGAAAAGATAAATAAATCATTTCCACTTTTAAAACTTACTCCCGTCCACTCATAACTTTGTTTTAGGTGGGGGTCAGGCAACATTGTGCAGATAAGTTGTGTGTAACTAGGAGTTCTATGTTTATTATTATTAATTACTCAGAAAGTGCCATCCAGTATCGCAAAGAAAGGAAAAGGTTTGCAAATTCTCTGAGAATTTACTTGTGTATTGAATGGTCTGTACATCCTATCATGTGATTATTTCTCTTAAGGTTACAATGGTCATTATCATTTTCTTTCAACTGACAGATTTGTCTAATTTAGTGATGGGCTTGATTAAGAGACTGGATCCCCAATCTAGAGGATTCGTTAGGTTTCCTGAAAATGTTACCTTATTTATTTGGGTGTATATTAAATACTTCTCTATATGTGTGCATGTGCACGTGTGTGTGTCTATGTGTGTTTGGGCCTTTGATTAAATAGATAAGGATCACTGAGCAGTGACATAATCTCTTATCCCTAGATTTCAACCACATAGAAAAGCCTCAATTGCATTTCTAAGAGTTCCACTGGCACTAAGCAATATGCACACATTATATTACAAACTATATTACTAAACCTCTTTTAATTGTAATTTTACAAACAGGTAACTAACCCTTAAAGGCAACTGCAGTTCTACAATAACACATGTGTATATGTGCAATATCTTTATTGCTATACCTGATTATAAAAGGAATGAATATTTGTAAATAGGCACACATCACATGACTGAATAAGCAAAACAAAACATGCCAAAAAGAATGTCTCCTCTACTGATGGGGCTTGACGGGGGGTCGGAGGGTAGGCTACTTTTCACAGTAGTCAATAATAAACAATTGTGTCTTTACATTTTTAAGGCACTTTTTTTTTTTTTTGGCACAGATGCATTAAAATGGTCACATCTAAACAGCCAAATGTTAAGTTCCTTTGACAAAAGAACTTCCTTTGAGATAATCTAACAAATATATCCAGTGATAAACTGTTTTCTTGCTTATTAAAAATTTTTTTTCTTTTTGTTATGTTTCTAATTGTTTGATATTTGTTCTTTATTTTATATTGCATTGTCTGTCTCAAAACAGGAGACTCATAAACTTAAAGCAATTCTGTTCCTGGCTCAATAATGCCAAGTGTTGGTCAATGTATTATAGGGGGTGAAGTGTTTTTACTTCTCCACTGTCCGACCTGGGGAATTTGGAAGGCTTGCTATCCCGAAATTGGTTTCTGGAAGACAAGTTCTATTTGTGGTAGCATAGTAGACTCTACTCTGTGTGATGTATGCAGACATCTCTCTACCACCTGTTTTATGTGGGTACCATAACCATCACACACACATACGCTACTAATTTTCTCCAACCATGGAAAAAATTGTAAACCATTATATATAGTAAACCAACTTTATCTGTTGGTGGTGGTGCCTGTGTCCATATCAATTATATTTATTTTCTGAGTAACTCATGTGTCTTGCTTTGAAAATTAAAAAAAAAAAAATTCAACAAAATTCAAAAAATAACAAAAACCAAAATAAAGTGTTGCTATTGTTATTTTATTTACTTTTGTTTTAAAGTCTAGAAGAGTATACATGTGACTATATTGTAAGATTAATTATAATTCCTTTAAAGATACTTATTTTTAAATACCAACATAAATATCTAAGTCCTCTAATATTTTGATAGTAAAGAAAAAAGAGAACAAAGGAAAGTGTTATACAGTACCATTAAGATTTTTATTGTCAAGGTTAAGTAGGTACTCATTCATGAAAGGCAATAATCTTAAACTATTTTTAAAAATAAATGTGATTTTCTAATAATTATTTAAGATATGTGGAAGAAAACTAAAAGACTTTAAAAATTTTTAAAAATCCTCATTTGTATCATAAAGGTCTTTTTGAAGGTCACATATTCTTCCTTTTACGTCCGGGCCCTTAGGTAGCAGTTTCCTGACACACAGTTGTGTCTATGGCTGCATGGGTGACAAGATGATGGTATATCCAGGACCGCCCCTGGACTATGTGGCTGTACAGTTTTATCTTCTTTTTAGGAAATTCTAATGCTCCTGACACTCTCAGATGACAGCCCCTAAAATACACTGTGTTCTCTGCTAAGGTCATAACCTATTCTTGCACTTTTTCCAGTCCTGGAGAGAGAAATTAATGTGGGCGTGTCTTTGAGTGGCTTTATCTTCGCTATCACTGCTACCTCTGCTGGTAACAGATACTGCTTCCTGGCCCCAAAGAGAGTGCAGCACGTGGCCCAGGCTGGGCCACACTGTATCTGCTTCGGATATCTACTTCTGCATAACAAACTGCTCCGTAACTCAGTGACTTAAAACTACAACTGCAACTTCTGCGATTTGGTCTGGGGACAGCTTGTCTCTGCTCCAGGTGGTGTAGGTGGAGTTGACTAAGTCACTCACGCAGCAGCATTTAGCTGGGAGCTTAGTAGGGGATGAAATGTCCAAAATGGCTTCAGTCGCATACCTGATGCCTCAGCTGGGTTGGTTGGAAAGGCCGGTGTGCCTTGGTTTTCCCCTAGGTACTAGAGCACTCACCATTCCCTCCTTGCCCGAGCTTCTTCTCATGGCAGTTGGCCTCAAGAAGACAAAAGCAGAAACTACCGAGCCTCTTAAGACTTAGGCAGGCAACTGGCACGGCATCATTTCTGTCACATTCTATTGGTCATAACAAGACACGGTGTCAGTGCAGATTCAAGGAGGGGGATAGAAGCTAAGCTTCCTCCTGATGAGGGGCATGCCGTGCAATGCACAGGGACAGAGGGAATTGTTGGCAGCCATGTTTGTAAACAGTCTACAGTTTTACTTTAGATGCTTTGTCACCCTTGTCACCCTCCCCAGGGGTAGACCTGATGAGAACTAGGCCAAAGTTCCGCCCTGGATTTCCAAATGGAAAGTGGGAGAGATGAAAAAAAAAAGAGCAAAAAGCAAAAATAAGAATAAAACTTTTCTCTCTCAGGTTATTGATCTGGAAAGATACAAGGTGAGTGCTCTTAGTGTCTATTTGGACACTAGTGGAACATGCCTTCCACTCCAAACCTGAGTTCTGAATAAAATATGAGATTGAAGTTTTAAAATTATCAGGAATGAGTCTTTTATGTTTATATGTATACTATTTCAATATACCCAAAATATGTTTTTCTGTAATCAAAAATGACTTTGAAGTTAGGGAATGTGACTATCATGTTATCAAAGGAACCGCCACAATTTAGAGAAAGATATTTATGGAAAAAAGGGGTTAAATTGATTCATGTTTATATATCAGTGAGTTGAAATACAATAAATGAGTTTTATATACACACGATCTTGGTTAGTCTTATGAGGTAAATATTATTAAATCTATTTGACAGGTGAGGAAACAGGGACTCAGAGAGGTGAACTACACAAACAGCTTCAGGTGGCAAACCTGGAATGTGAACTTAGATTTGTAGGATGCCAGATGCCTGAATTTTTAAGTCATGAACTGCACCGGCAAATTTTGCTGGTTGGTTTCATTACTAATATTGTATTTTGAATTTATACTCTTTTCCCTAAAGTTTTCATTTTACTTTCCATACAAATATATAAAGACTAGAGAGATCATCTTGGGACTCTGATGTGGTTGTTGAAAGGGCAGGAGCAATCTTGGGTCAGGGGCAGATTTGAACCCAGGGTTTCAGGCTCCTTGGAAGAGTTGTTCTAGTTTGTCAGATCATGTCTTTAATGTTAGTCATCATTATCATCTGTTAATTTCAACCAATTTTTTTTACAAATAAGAAACAGGTTTGTGAGTACCACCTTTGTTGACAAAATTCAAGCCAGGAGCCAAGAAGGCAGGGTTTTAATCTCAGTTCTGCCCCTAAACAGTCTGTGCAGCCTGGGGCGATTTCCTTAACCATGGTTACTTCTAGTTTTTTTATGTGTAAAATGAAAAGATTTGACTGAATGAGTCCTGCATTCCCTTCAGTTTAACTTTTCAAATTGATGTGACAAAGTCCAATCTTCCCTTTCTACAAATAAATTTTTCTTACATTGCACACTTTTATTCCACATAAAAATAATCTTGAAGGAAACAAGGTGATCTGACTCCTTTTTGAACCATTTGAGAGATGAAAAATCTGAAGCCCAGGGAGGATAAATGATTGTAAACTTACTTCTAGAAGTATATTTTAAAAAATACTTTTCATATAGAAATAGAGCTTGGCTTTTTTATGTGCTTTTCTTTGTTTCCTGCTATCAATAGGGCTAATATGTGAAAAAAGCGTAGTATCAGGTAGAAAGTGCGTAAACTGCTAAAATTTAATTTTGTTTGAAAGAATATTTCATTGAAACGATTAAATCACTTTTCTTTAAAAAAAAAAATGACAGGATGCATCATCTGTCATGGAAGGAAGTGTGTTTTGGTTACCACTTCAGAACTTCTGTTAAGATTGTCCAAGGCATGTGTTACGAGAGGAAGAAGCACTTCCTAGGTCACTGAGCATTTGCTGCTGAACATATGCTATCTCACAGTGGCATACATCCACAGCTTTTTATTACATAGTGATCTGAATATTTTATGGATAGTCTGAATGGTGAGATAATTGATGATAGAACACTGGAGGAAAGAGTTGATAGCTTTTTTTGTTGGTAGCATTTATCAGATTGTCAATTAAATGCTTGTCATGTGGTAAAGGAAAAATATTTATTGCTGAAGCAGACATCTAGACAGACCTTAAACCAAAAGTGTGGTACATGTGAGAAGGCACAAAGATATGCACCTTTTGGAATGACGGATTGCTCTTTTTTGTTAGCTGAAAGGACTAGAGGGCTGAAATCCAGCAACAAAGATCGGGGTGGCTTGTCTTGTTTAAAGTTTATTGATAAGAGAAAGGAAAGTATGTGCATTTGTTTTATAGATGTGTAAGACTAATTTGCTAACTGAAATATTAACTGCCTCAAATCATTTTGGGGAGGAGGCAGGGTATAGCAATTTTAAAGCCTTGAAATATTTGTGTGCAACATGCTGAAGGAAACTATGCACTAATCCAGGAAAATCAGTTTTAAGGTGTTTCTCCTCTGCATGTATTATCTGTTTTTATTTTCTGGGAATTGGTTAATTCCCTGGTATGTGCTCCCATGGTGCTCTGTACTCAGTATTTGGTAAGATGCTCAACTGTCTTGTAATTACTCACATTTTGCACACCCTCCTCTATAGACTACAAACTCCATGGGAACAGGAACCATCCTGTCTTATTTGTGTCTGTATCTGCCAATGCCAAGTACTGGGCTCGACACAGAGTAGGAGTCCATAAATATTTGATGATTAACTGATAGTTGCCTAAAAGGGAGTTTTCCAGAATAGAAGGAGTTCATATTTACCAGTCACTTTTGGTAAAATACTGCCCCCAAGTCCTCTAACAGTGGGAAGTAGCTATGTTATTTTTTAGCGCAACAATGGTAATAACTAAATCAAAGACCTATTCAGTGTATAAAAAGAAGCATCTTGCTTTCTTCAGAGGAGGCTGCTCTAAAAACTCTATTTTGTAATGATGAGCCTCGCTAGTGTTAAAAGTAATGGTTAAGTAAGTAAAATTTCAGTCTGAAAACTGTTTTCTATGTCAAGGGACAATGGATTTTTTCTTATTTTTTAACATTATCTGCCCAATTGTTTTGATAATATTCACATATAATTGTGTTTGTGCTTTTGGACTATGACTAATTTTATTATAAAGGATACAAATAGTTCTCTAAATTTCAGGATCTATTGCTCTAATCTCTGTATGTACTTGTACTTTAATGGTTACTTTTTTGTTGATATTTTTGTAAATTTTGTGCTCTCTCTAGAAAGTCTGATAGTAATTCAAATTTTTATTGCTTTCTGAATGCCAGGCACATGAAATAGGCTTAAAATTATAGTTTGCTAAATAACTTTTGAAAATAATCCATAGATAGAAGTAATCCACTAATGATATCCTGATACGTAGCAGCTTTGCCATTCATTTTGGCAGCCTGCAGGGCACGTTCTGTGAGGCAAGGCTCTCGCGAATGCTTAATATGGTTCTGCGAGCTGAGGCTGTGGTGGGTTTAATAAGTCCCAGTCTCTTTACAGAAACCAAATTCAAAGACATTGTCACGATTTCTGGAGCAGCAACTGAGAGTCACTTAATATTAGAGAGAACTGGTTCCAGGGGACCAAATTCATCCCCTGAAGTCAACTAACAATTTTTAGTTTGCTTATTCTTTCCCAACTCACTCACCCTAAATTACAGAGCTTTCATTTTTTTGGCAACCACTAAAAAAATGACATCAAACCAGGCAGAGGTCATCCAGTTCATACCTTCAATGTGTTCTTACTAACCATATTTAAAAAATAAAAAAGGCTCAGCATCCTCAATTCTGTAGACTGTTACTATCTGAGAAACTCTAAACTATGCAATATCATTTTCTAGATTTTTTAACATATCAGAAACTCTTTGTCTTGACTTCATACCACAGCCAATTATAAAAGTGATGCAAAATTGAAAAGCAATCTTTCCTTTTAAGTCATAATAGCATTTTGATTTTTCTACTACTAATTTGCTTGTTTGTTGAATACTCTGTGTGCCAGAACCACTTACTTTTTTCAGCAACTTCATGAACTGGTACTACTCTCATCTCCACTTTACAGATGAGAAACTGAGGCTTAGAGAGAGTGTCATGTTTAAACTTGCACAACTGGAAGGTGATGGACCAGCATTCAAACACAACCAGCCTGATGCCAGGGATTAACTACTCTGCTATTCTAGAAGGGAATTTGTTTTGAACGATGTTACACACAACTCATCACAGTTTCAAAAAGTAAGTTATTGAGATCTTAAATGGATATTATAAAACCACAAAGGCACAAGATGGAATATTGATAACAGGGCATTTTGAAATATTTATGGGCAATATTTTATTGCTACCATCAAAATCACTAAGAGTAACTTTGTATTTTGAGACATCAGTAATACAGTAATAGAAAAGTCAATGTGTGACATTTGGTATGTGCTGAGGACAGGTAGGGGCAGAGAGATGTGTTATTGTTTGTGCCAATAGATGTGAGCCAGAAAGAGTTTTTAAAAATTTTTTTCTTTTTTCTTTTTTCTTTTTTATTTCAGGGAATTATGAAAGTACAAACATTTTGGTTACATTTTGTATCTATGCCTCTCCCTAGCAAGGGTTAGAGGCATGCCCTTGCCCTCTACAATGCTCACCATGTCCTTTAGTTGTGAGTTTACCCCCCTAAACCCCTAATACCTGAAGAATATTACTGTCATGTGAGCACCACAGTGTTGATCAGTCAGTACCACTTTGATGGCGAGTGCATGTGGAGCCTATTCTTCCCATCTTGTGTTACCTCACTTCGGATAATGGGCTCAAGCAAAATCCAGGAAAATATAAGCAGTACTAGATCACTGTCATTTCTTATAATTGAGTAATATTCCACTGTATACATATACCAAATTTTAATAATCCACTCATGAATTGATGGGCACTTGGAAGAAAGCCTTTAAACAACAACAAATAAAAAGGTGTCTGGGTTAAGTACTGAGTTCCTTCTACAAACCAGGTATAGGAAACACAGGATGCTTTGGAAATAGG
>CAUYRT010102336.1:0-13189 GCA_963574885.1 Lepilemur ruficaudatus
TCCAGCTTTTCCAGGTTGCTTTGGCTATTCTGGGTCTTCTGCAGTTCCATACTCATTGGAATTGTTTTCTATGTCTGTGAAAGTGTCTTTGGAAATTTGATAGGAATTGCATTGAATCTGTAGATCACTTTGGGTAGTATAGGAATTTTAACAATTTTAATTCTTCCAATATGTGACTATGGGTTATCATTCCATTTATTTGTGTCTTCCTCAATATCTTTTGGCAATGTTTTATTGGTCTTTCAATTCCTAAGGATTTTTGTTTTTTTTTGTAAAGCTATGGTAACTGGGATTGTTTTCTTGATTTATTTTTCATATAGTTGGCTGTTAGTATATAGAAACACAACTTTTTAATGTTGAGTGTGTATCTTATAACTTTACTGAGTTTATTTATTAATTTGAACTCATTTTTAGTGGAGTCTTTAAAGTTCTCTATATATGAAATCATGTAGTCTGCAAAGAGGGACAATTTAACTTCTTCCTTTCCAATTTGGATGACTTTTATTTCTTTCTCTTGCTTAATTATTCTGGTTAGGACTTCTAGCACTGTGTTGAATAGAAGTGGTGAGAGTGATTGCCCATCTGTTTTGATATTGGTTTTAATATCTTTAATTTAGATGCATTTGTGTTATTTCCTCTGAAATTTTGAGAGTATTTTTAGATAAAAGCATAAATAACAAGTTATGAGGATTTCCTCAGTATCTTTCAGCCCCCAGAGAAAGCAGCCAGAATTGCTGGCTGCAAGTCTGGTATGTTCGGTAGAGGTGCCCTGAAACTTCTGGTACAGATTTGCATGCCTCAACTTCACTGAAAACCGTGAACAGCAGAGCTATGTTGAGTGGGAGAGTCTGACATATGCATATTTAAGACATTTTCATGAAGTCATATAATAACTTGAAAGATTTAACCTCAGAAAATCAACATCATGAAGAGAAAATGGGAAGGGATTTTATATACACAACACAGCTGACGAAAGACTGCGTGTTATATAGCCTAACCTCTTGACTAAGTGACAGGGGCTACAGTTGTCTGGGGTCTGATACACAGTTATTAAAAGCCTCTAAAACCTGAAAATGTTAATCTGAAAGATAAAACAAAAACAAAAAGCTAGGGCTGCAAAATTCATAACTTTAATATAACATGAAGTGCCTTGGAATTATTGGCTCAAAACACTAAAAACAGTTTCTAGAAATAACTTAAATACTAAGTACTATTTATCCAAGTGAGCAACATGTTGCACATATAGCTCATAGAATACAATGTTAACAGTCAGAGTAAAAATTAATATCTTAATCCATCAGCATTTTGAACTGATTTGATAAAATCCCTTTATTCGTTTTGTCTCCTTAATCTTTTCAGAAATTAAGTCGATCATCTATGCAGCAAATAGAGTATCTTTATCTCACGGGAATAGAAATGGTAACAAATTTCATTCATCTTATTTTTATGTAATCTCCATGAGGGAGACGGGCTGGCAAATAATTTGAATGAGCTGCTCTGGTTTTTATTTATCATGAAAATTTACTACAATTGTTCTTATAAGTGTAAATAGGGCTCAAATTTGATGCTTCTTATCTTAAATCTGTTATGTTCATTTCAAGTTCTATTTTGTTGAATTTGCCACTTTCCTTACTTTCTTATTCTGAATGTCCTTGTCTAGACCCTGGCTAACTAAAATGCTTAGATTAATGACATGTCTTTCTTGTAGTTCTCTGGCTTTCTGGCTTCAAGCTTTTCTGACTGTTATCTAATCCTACTCTTATGTATGAGCTACTCCAGGAGGTTTAAAGGATCAAAAACGGTTCTATTTTATTCCTATGACTTAACATCACTTAACTCCAAGAACATCCATACCCTTGCCTTATTTCTGGCCAAGATATCCCATGTAAAGAAGTATCATTTACTTACTTCTCATTTTTTCTTCCTTATTCCATTTCATATGATCCCCACAGAATTGTGCTCTGTAGCCTGCCCTGTATGCTATGCCTTCCATACCCTAACAAACTGACTCCCATAAAGGTATCTAGAGAATGGTTTCTTCATGGAAGTGACTTTAGTGAGTTTATGCGGCATCATTTTCAACAATTTTGCTGCGGTGGCTTCTTATCACAGGTTCTATCCGTATAGATTCATACTTCCTGTAGGGTTAAATGTATGTTTTTGTGCAGTTGGCATGGCCATTTTATTCCCTCTTTTGATTCCTTAGCCTTATATCTAAATTCTCACATCACTAGGATCCTGGATTATATAAATCTGTAAGAAAAACCACATAGTGTCTACCAACATCATATGCTCAGTAGTCACCAAAGACAGGTTAATTATATCACCATCACTTGAAGAACTTAGGCATTTTCCATAAAGGCTCATGAAGTGGGTTGCTTAAATCAATTTCAAGTAATTCTCCAAAGATCTTACCTGAAAACATATAATAATCCAGGGGCAGAAAATTGGAGTTTTATTATCAGTTCTTGTTATTTTTTATCTTTATAATCTTGAGAAATTTCTTAAATATTCTGAATCTCAATTTCCTTACCTTTGGACACTTCAAATAAAGTTTGTATATCACATTGTTGTTTTGAATGTTAATTACAATAATAAACATAAACTGCATAGCACTGCCTGGAATATTGTGAATTCTCAATAGTTTGTGTTTGAGAGTCATTTCAAGTGTAATTATTATTTGTAGCTTAAAATAATAACACATAGAGGCGGTGTGATATGGTGGAATTCATTATCTAGGAGACCCGAGTCTGACTCTTGTTTCTGGTAATTTATAGAAGCAGGAGTTTGGGTAAACCACTTGACCTCAGTTGTAAAATGAAGTTATTAATGAATACATCACAGGGTTTATGTTACAATGCAGTGAGCTCTTGAGAAGGGAAATGCTTCATAAAGTGGTAGGTGTTACATAAATGCTAATTACTGAAATATGGAGTCATTACTGATCTTATAAGAAAACAAGATGCATTTTATGTGTAATTTTTACTCAATTATTCTTTAAGTTTAGTCATAAGGGTAGAAATTGCCATTAATGATAAAAACAAAGAAGGGAAAACATACCTAGTGACATGGGGTTATTGATTTTACAAGAAAGGCTTTTTTGTGTATTATGCTAACACTGACTTACGAGATGGCTAATTTTTTAAATTACTATCCTTCAATTAAGTTATAATTGTCCAGCTTAATGATCTTATGAGAAATTAAGGAGAGCTTTATCATTTTTAACTATGAAATATTCATAGATGATGTTTCTTCTCTATTCTAGTGATGCACAAAAAAACTATGTACCTTTGTTTTATTATGATAAACAAAAAATAATAAAAATTTACCTCATACCTCAGATAAAAAAATAAAAATGAACTGTTTTTCTCAATATCATCAAATCATAAATTCATTAACTTTTATAAATGTTCTTTGGTCCCGGCAACAGTTGCAAAGTTGCTGAAAAGTTTCTAAATTTATTTTGGCTATAGCTTTTCTTTATGGATCAAAAGAAATAGTGTTTGTTTATCCACACCAAAATATAGAAATTGTTTATCTAGTAATGTAAATAATGAAAACATGTTGACTAATTTTTAAATGAATATTTTGTGGTCCTTGAATTAAGAATGTACAACATTAAAAAGATTGAAAAGTGGTTTGCTGCAGTGGATATTATGTGGGAGGGGCGAGCTGTTAAGTGGGTTGGTGAAGCCACGCAAGTTCATCCACACACAATCTACAGGCAAGCTGGCTCAATACTAATGGACAACCTCAGTGAAATCACCTCACACTTGCTGTTAACGTACAGTATGTGGCCATTTGTATTAATTTATATGTATTGGCGGGTAATATCTGTTTCAGGTAGTTGGAAAAGGATGTGTGTGTGTGTCTGTGTTTGTGTGTGTGTTAAGCCTTTTCCCTAATTGCACTAAATTATTATAATAATCATAACACTAATGATAACTAATTCTTACTGAGGACGTTTTAACCAGAACTCCTCTAAGTGAGGTATATATACAATCTTGTTTAAGCTTCATAATGAGCCAAATAGGTAGACACTGTTGTTTTTCCTTTTCCCTGGATGAGTAAATCGAGCCACAGTGAGGTTAAATAAGCAATTTACACAGGACTTGCTGAGAAATGAAGGAACAAAATATCACTATTGACAGTGTGCCAAGTATCTTAAATTCTACCATCAGTTTCATTGTTTATCTTGAATTACTCTTGCTTTTATGAGTATTTTAAATAGAAACAATTTTGGAAGGGCTTACACATTGAGTCATTAACCTAGTGTTCATTAATTAATCTGTTAGAAGAAGAAGTCCCTGAGAAAGGTAGAACTCTGGGTGACCAAGACAGGCTCAAAAAATTGTAAGAGAGGAACGGGTTGGAGTGAGCAAATCTGCTCAGATGTTATATTTAATCATTTCATATATGTGGTTTATTTATAATCATTTTAGATTATGTCACAAAGGGAAAAGGAAAAACTCAAATTAGTACGGATTAAAAAATCCTCCTAAACAAACCTAAACAGGTTTGTAATCCTGTTTACAACCTAAACAAACAGTTCACACACTTCAGGTTGACATTTGGAAGCATGATATGCAAAGCTGTGCACACAGAACTGAGTAAGTCAGGGGACAGGAATGTGCTACTAGAAAGTACAGCCATTGTAGAAAAAATTACAGTTTCCCCATATAGAGAGATTAGGAAATTAGCTTTGAACTTCTAATAGTTTAGTTGGGAGTTAAGTAATAATTTCCAAAATAGGTGGAAGAGAAAGCACACATAGAGAGATGCTCAAGAAAATTGAGAACAAAATGAAGTTTGGTGCATGAGCTGATGCTTCAGTGGAATATGCACGTATATAGGAAAATTTGGGTTTTAAACTTGAATGTTTCATTCCAGCTTTTGAGCTTGTTTCTCAAAGGACTAGTCAGATTCAAAACTTTAAATTATAAAAGTCAGCTCCTCGTGGGTTACATTTTTGGGTAATAATTCTTGTGGACATATGGAAAATGATTTTTGAGTCATAGAAGTCAATATCTGATAAAAATGGATTTAGCAGAAACTTTCCAAATATTCACCTTTTGGCTAAGGCTAAGCCTTGAGAGTTTAAAGCCCAAAAGGAGAATTTTTGAGAAAGTTATGAATGAATGGATACTAGTTTATTATGGAAATGCAATTGTAACCAAGCACTATAATGTGTCTAGACATACAGGGCTTGGTTGCCAAAATGAAGTGTTCTAGTTTTAAAAGAAATCCTCATGGAAAATGCACAAGATGTTACATGGTGAGAATTCCACCAAAGACCCATGTGTGCTTCTAACACCGTTTGGAACTTGTTCCCCTTTTAGGAAGGGGTTCTTATGGACATGCAGGGAACTGTGAAACACTATTCATTGTACATACGCACAGAAAAATAATGTGTAAAGAAAAATGATTTTATGAGTTAAAAGATTATTGCAGGATTTTAAAAATGATTATTTTGTTTAAGGATCTTCGACGCAGCTATTGCTGTGTGATGATTTTGGGACAACCTAGTCAATGACAAATTGAGCAGCTCATTTCCTTTCACTGAAAGATTATGTTGCAATTCTTTAGATTCTCAGAGGTTTTAGGGTAAAATCCTAATGAAAGTACGCTTTTAAGGTCACAAGTACAGGAACTTTATAAAGGAATTCCTTAAGATTTAGAAAAGAAATATATTTTTAAGGACACAGTCTCTAATGGAAAAACAAAGATAGAAATTAATACTCACCTCAAAAAACTTCTCATACCAATAATCAAGTTCTGATTACTTTAGAGAACACCTACTAGTTTATGTTTTGGAGAAGCTTGATTTTCTAGTGATCAGTTCTCCGAGATTATAATTATTAACAATCTGTGTGTGTGTGTGTGTGTGTGTTTGTGTAAGATATCCGACAATCTAATTCTCTTCCAAGCACTTATTTTTATAAATGACTTTATAAGGCCTGAAAGAAGAATTATTCTCCAGCATTTTCAGAACCACTTCCAGCAGTGTGTCTCCAGAGTCAAATAGAGCTGTCTTCATCATTTTTACATATAGACTTCCTCAAACACTAAAAAGAATGATAATCACCTAATTATAAATTCACTGTTAATATAGCCTTAGAGCTGAGAACATTTCACTCCAGTAGTTAATTTAGTCTGTGGTAAATTCTCACTGTTATTTAATGTCATTTATCACCTGCTGTTTTGTCTTACTGAGAACATCCTGCCTGCCCCGGACTGTCTACAGTACATGGACCTTCTGTGACTTTAATGTACTCAGAACAAAGGCTCCAAAGTGCTTCTATCGGGAGGATTTTGGCAACTTGCCTTAGATATATTCAAGCCATTTCGCTGCCTGTCACTCAGTGCTGTACAAATTGAACTCAGAGGAGAGGTAAAAAGGGTCTATCAGGCATTTTTTTTTCTGGGAAGAATATGCTAATAAAGCGCCATCAGCAGGAAGCAGGCTGTGTCTGAAAGAGTTTTGTCAACTCTGAATTAATTTTGTGTGTTAAGAAACACGGGGGTGCTACTAGAGCCGGTCTGTGGTAATTAATCCTTCCTGTTTCTGGAAGAACAGAACTGTAATAAATGCAGCCCAGATTTAACAGATGTGTGCACACAATGTCTGCTTTATGAGGAGTAAAACAAAATGATGGGTACAGAACAAAAAAATGTTGATTTAAAAAACTAAAACAGTATGGAAAGCACAGAGCTTGGAATTCCCAGAGTTTATGCAAATATAGTATTCCTTTAAATGTTCACAGACAACGTGGTTTTGAAAACATCTGTCCATGGGGTTGGATGCTGTGAAGAGACTGAAAAAGACAGATGTTCCTTGTTCCTTAGAAAATTGAGGGGAAAAAAATTGCATGCAGACTCCATCCCATAGAGCTTGCTATATCTAGGTGTGTTTGGGATTGGACCCAAGTAATCAAATGGTGACCTCATTCTGGGATAAAACTCTCATTATCCTCTTTACTTTTTCTCAAAATGCCTTATTCAGAAAAAACTCAAATTATGTTATCTGCAACTATGAAAACAATGCTCCTATGGTTATTTGAATGTTGTCCCTGTGAACAGAAGAGTTTGGCTTTCAAAATGAGGCATGCAAGTTGTGCTACTAATGCTGACATTTGATATATTCAGATTCCAGTTCCTCGTAAAGGTGAATAGGGCAGGTTGACATGGTATTCATTAAAAAAAATCCATATTGAAAAAAGCATTTTCAGTTTAGGGCTACCAGAGCAGTCTAGTCATAGCGCCTTTCCCCCCTTTCCCCCACCCTTTTTTTTTCTTTTCTTTTTCTTTCGTTCTTGTTTTTTTTTTTTCCTTTTTATCTCATTAAGCTAACCCTGACAAAATGGCTAGGAAGCAGGAGTTTGACATGGAAAAGTTAAAATGGAATAATGGGGAAAATGCCCAGTCAGTAGTAATCATTTTGATAGGGCATGCTTTAAACAGATTTCAGCATGCCTTTTTCTCCTATCATGAAGATAGACGATATCTTAAGTGTGTATTTGAAGACTCAAAATCCAAATTTCAAGGCCTAATATGAAGAGCATATAATAAAACCCAGCTTCTTTCACATTGCCTATAGCTTGTCATGTACAGCAAATACCAAAAAACGCTTAAATTCACTTCCAATGAAATGTATTACTTCATGCAAAATAGCAATTCCTTTAGGTTTTGGCAATATTACCCACGCAATAGCGGTTTTAAAAAGTCAGTCTTGGTTAACTCTTTACAGGTTATATAAATTTTATGTAGAAATCTTCTACTCCAAAGAATTGTACCTTTTATGATAGCATTTTTGCCAGATTATTTAGTATGTTATATACAAATCTCTGATTAGCTGTATTCACATTACTTAGGGAATACATTAAAGTCAATCATATAACTGTTGTTTAAAATTGTTGGTATATTTCAGTGATATAAAAGACTGGAAACTACTTCTGATTTTTATGGAGAGAGCAAAGCAAGTGAATAAGCCCGCTCAATTTATTTTTCTTTTAAAATCTAGTTAATGAATACATTCATGGTGAAAGTGTGTTCTCTGCCATGTAAGTGTTATCTATAACTTATCACAGTCTAAGTGGAGGCTTAAACATCTCCAGCATATTCTCATTAACTCCCTCTTTTACTAGTTGGATATTAGATAATTTAAATATAATGAAATTCCATAAGCTATATCTAAAAATTATATTTTAATAGCGAAAAAATGGATTTAGAAGCATCCAAATTTTTTAATAATGTTTATCTATAAAAGCAAATTTCGCACTTTTCAGTAGTTAAAAGTGTTATGTTACTCTTGAAAACACTTTTCATTCATCCAAAAAGCATATTTTGAAAGTTGACTGTGTGTTTAAAAAAATAAACTTACCAGACACAGGTGATACAAAAATAAATAAATCATTGCCTTCTCTTGATAATCTCACAATTTATTCTGGCTTCTCTGTATAGTTTGCATTTCATTTATAAAATATAACAGGAGGATTTATGATCCAGTACGAATGAGTTGGACATTACCAGTTAAAAGGGTTTGGAGTGAGAGAGAATTTTCCCAAATGGAAAGACTAGCATATGCGAAAGCCTAAAAGGGCATTATTTCTTAAAACAGTTTTAAAAAGTACTTTGTCAGGAACTTAGAGCACATAGGCTTTCATTCAAAGCTCCTTAACTTAGTGCAAAGGACGCCAAACATCAGAGATAAATTCTCCAAACTCTTCTTCACACATGCTAATGAACAATGAATGCCTGCTTTAGATCAGCATGGTGCCAGGTACAGTGTTGCACCATTGCATTTCAAAATGTCCAGGGACCTTGGAAATACAGATTAATGGCAGAGAGAAGTGAAAGAACAGTCCTAGGAGTCTAGGGTCATAGCAGAGGAAAATCACAGCCTTTAAAAGAGGACCTTGGAATCTTTTCTAAGACTCCTGTGGTTTTGGGGGGAAATGGGCCAGGTTTTCCCTGAGGTTTCTAAGGGTCTCTGTTGTCTAGTGAGCACTCATCCTCACGGCTTCCAAACTTAGTTGGAGAGTCATGTCCTGTTGCCACAGTTGTTTCCAAACCACAGTATGAAGTGAAATCATCTGGAGAGGCCAGGGCCTTACCTCTAGAGATCTGATTTTCTAAAACATCATATCCTTGAAAGAAATTATGCTTAAGAACGGTTAGCAAAGTCCATAGTGAATTCTCAGTAAGTTTAGGTTATGATTATTACAATTATTGTTGTTATTAGGGTTAAAACCTCTCAGGGTGATGGTGATGCAACTAGTATTCAAAACTCACTGTCTTGAAACACAAAAAAATCAAAGCCATCACTTTGCAATTCCCCTAAATTAGTTCACCTGTCGGGGTCCGAGAGGGATGACCACTGGAAGTCGTGGCTAGAGGCTTTTTCAAAAACTGCAAAACATACGTATATCAGAGACTCATAAAACCATTTTCATGATTTCAAGGCAGATCTAATGGCTTTGAACTTCTTTGTTTTCCAAAATATGACCCCCCGTTTTTGCATTTTGGCATTTTCTGAGAATACCAATTAGGTCCATTTTATACTTACTGCACATGTAATATAATGTGTGGGGACAGAAGATACGGTGGGCGGGTAAATCAGAGTCGGTGAGCAGAATTTCCAGTGCAAGGTGATTCAAGTGCTGCCAAAGTGCAGAGGCCACAGCTTGTCTTTGTTTTGCGGGTATCCCCACAGCACTGTTCTCAGCAAGAGATTGTTCTCCTAGAATAGTCATATCTTTCTCAAAAAGTAATATTCAAAACTGAACACTGCTATCTATAAATAAGAACTAGTATTGATAAGCATAGCAACACCAGGATCCTTTTTGTTTTGTTGTTATTCTTTTTCTTTCTTTTTCTTTTTTTCTTTTTTTTGAGACAGGGTCTTGCTCTGTCTCTCAGGCTGGAGTACAGTGACGTCATCCTAGCTCACTGCTACCTACAACCCCTGGGGTCAGGTGATCCCCCTGCCTCAGCCTCCCAAATACCTGTGACTACAGCTGTGTACCACCATGCCAGGCTAGTTTTTCTATTTTTTGTAGAGATGAGGGCCTCACTATGTTACTCAGTCTGGTCTCGAACTCCTGTCCTCAAGTGATCCTTCTGCCTCGGCCTCCCAAAGTTCTGGGATTGCAGGAGTTAGCTAGCATGTCTAGCCTTGTTATTCTGTCTCATATATCTCTAAATAGCATTGGGGCTTATGTTCATTTATGAAAATTACTTAGTGGTCAAAAAGGTCACAGAATTGAAAAATCTTCAAGGACAACCTAGGACATTTTAAAAACACCGAAAAACTAGGTTTCAAGTTTACATTTTCCAAAAACTCTAGGGATAAACACATTCAGATCTATGCTAGAAAGCTTCAATTTCACACTACATGTAAGCATGAACCTATGCTTACTGAATTTCAATTTGATTCACTCATCTTCAGAGATTATCCTTAGCTTATAAAATTTGCTTTTCTCTGTGAGTGCATCATCGGATGTGGTGTTGCTATGACATTTAAGCTGACATTGCCTAGAATATAAAATTGAAGTTGCCATGTTTTTCAAAATGGCTAGTAGAAATCAGTTTCTAAAATCCTACTAATTCTGTCTTCATATTCAGCTGGTGATAATAAATAATGTCACAAGAAGTCTTCAAAATGTTGAAAGACAGAGACAGGAGATGTCCCCTTCACAGTGTCATCAGCAAAAGTAATACCAATATTGTTGTGAAAGTTTCACAGCTCATCAAGGAGTAAAGTAAAAGTGTTGGTAAATCTGGGAAACGTTCATTATTCCAGATTCCCACATAGGAATGTTCTTATATCCCAGTGTGGCCCTGTTGTGTGTCATATCCCCCAGTGAATGCACAAAACAACAGTGGAATCTCAGTGTGCAGAAACGTGCTGCTATCTTTCTCCATCATACTAGACCTGGGATACAATGGGAGACATGAAAACGATATCTTCAGGGAGTTAATAAACCTCAGCTACAAAGTAGTGAGCACTCTGAAAGCATTTATTTAAAGAATTATCCAAAATTTGACTCCACATGGGGACAAACATTTTATTCTATCCATCTGTCTTTTGCAGCCTCCAAACACCAAATCCAACCCACTGTCTTTAGGATAAATCAATTTGTCAGGGCAATTGAGCACCTATGTGGTGAGATGTTTCTGATAATTAAGGTTTATAATTGTAGCTGTTTTTGTATCTTGGCTTTTAACCTTACACTGGTGGAGAAAGCCATCCTTAAAACATCTGGGTGCTTTGCTGAAACAATAGCATAGTTTCTGCAGTAATCTTGTATAATTTCTGGTGAATAGTAGGGTACATTTAAACAGTTCTAATGGAGCGAACAATACTGTTTTAAAGGGCTTTGATCATTACTTATCTTTCAGCTGATTATAGGAATCTTGTTGGAAGCGTTCAAAGGATTTTTAATTTTGAATCTCTTTATGTCTTCAACCTAGTGATGACACTAATTTCCCCTATTGCCTGTGAAAGGAAGCCTGGTTTTGTCCTCAGACGTTTTTTGTTCCCCGTGTCATGTCTTTTGTGTATGCAGATGGGGCTGATTAATTCCAAGGCCTTTGCCACATTAAAAAATAATTTAAATAACTAGACACGGTAAAGACAACTGAAGTGTTTCTGTTTAAGGAGGAAACTACCAACAATACAAATATACATATATTTGTATTCAATTTTCATTTCTTCTGAACAAAAATTGTTCTACTGTTTGCTGTTTATTTATAAATTGTATCATCATATCAAAGAGACTGTAAGACTTTTTGAATTAACCACCTTTTCCTTTTCCTTTATAGTCACTAACAAGGGAATAAGCAAAGTTCATTTAACAAATTTAAAAGAAGTAGAAAATGCTGTAAAAGCAGACAGGTCACATGACATCCCAATGTCCATACCTCTCACAACAGGACACAGACATATCTTGGAGCTAGTGTGGGTTCCCTTCCAGACCATTACAATAAAGTGAATATTGCAATAAAGCGAGTCATGGAATTTTTTGGTTTTCCAGTGCATATAAATATTATGTTTATACTATACTGTAGTCTAATAAATGTGCAATAGCATTATGTTTAAAAAAGTACATAATTAAATTAAAAATAGTTCATTGCTAAAACATATCTAAGCCTTCAGAGAGTCACAATCTTTTTGCTCATTGAGAGTTTTCCCTCAGTGTCAATGGTTGCTGACTGATCAAGCTGGGGTGGCTCTGGTAATTTCTTTATTTTTTTTAAATTTATTTTATTGTTTTTATTTCAGAATATTATGAGGGTACACACGCTTGGTTACATACATTGCTTTTGCACCACCCAAGTCAGAGCTACAAGTGAGCCCATCCCCCAGACATCGTGCACCGGACTCACTAGGTGTAAATTTACCAATCCCCCCCTCCCCACTCCCACCTGCCTGACGCCCTATGAATGTTATTTCCATATGTGCACATAAGTGTTGATCAATTAGTACCAATTTAATGGTGAGTATATGTAGTGTTTGTTTTTCTATTCTTGTGATACTTCACCTAGAAGAATGGGCTCCAGCTCCATCCAGAATAGTACAAGGGGTATTAGTTCATCGTTTTTCTTTTAAGGCCGAGTAGTATTCCATGATATACATATACCACATTTTATTACTCCGCTCATGTATTGATGTGTACTTGAGTTGTTTCCACATTTTTGCAATTGTGAATTGTGCTGCTATAAACATTCTACTGCAGATGTCTTTTTAATGGAATGTCTTTTTCCTTTGGGTAAATACCCAGTAGTAGAATTGCTGGATCAAATGGCAATTTCTTAAAGTAAGACAGCAATGCAGTTTGCCACATCAATTGATTTCCTTCCATGAAAGTTTTCTATGTAGCATGTGATGCTGTTTGATAGTCTTTTACCCACTGCAGAACTTCTTTTAAGATTGGAGTCAATCCTCTCAAACCCTGCTACTGCTTTATCAACTAAGTTTATGTAATATTCTAAATCCTTTGTTGTCATTTCCACAATGTTCATAGGAGTAGATTTCATCTCAAGAAATCACTTTTTTTTTTTATTTCAGGAAAATATGAGAGTGAAAACATTTTGGTTACATTTTATATCTTTGCCTCTCCCTAGCAAAGGTTAGAACTATGCCCCTCCCCTCCACAATGCTCACCGCATCCCTCAGTTGTGAGTCTGC
>CAUYRT010102338.1:0-14361 GCA_963574885.1 Lepilemur ruficaudatus
CATGCCTGTAGTCCCAGCTACTTGGGAGGCTGAGGCAGGAGGATCGCTTGAGCCCAGGAGTTTGAGGTTGCTGTGAGCTAGGCTGATGCCACGGCACTCACTCTAGCCCGGGCAACAGATTTAGACTCTGTCTCAAAAAAAAAAAAAAAAAAAAAAAAAGAATTTAAAATACAGATAAGAAAAAGTAAACAATCTCTCAAATACTTACCACCCAGAGATAATCATATTAACATTTTTGTTTGTTATTCCAGACCTTTCCTATGTAACACCAGCATGCATGGATAGTCTGTGAGTGCAACCTGTGGCTGGACACTGGAGCCAGACCACCCGGGGTCACCCCATCTCTGCCACTTTTGAGCTGTGTGATCCAGTAAACTGGGAGATGACAGTGTATTTCTCAGAGTTCTTGCGAAGGGCAAGTGAATTAAACATATGATATGCTCAGAACTGTGCATGGCATAGAACAAGCACTCAACAAATGAGAGCCACTACTCCATGTCAGGACGTGTGTCATGCAACGCCATGTCCCTGCCTATCTGCGCACGTACACAACACATGCATCTGTGCATGTCTGTCTACTGACATGTGTACGGGCCTGTGCTGAGTGTGTGAATATGTGCAGCTCTTATGTCTAAACATTCAAAATGGGATCAAACTTAAGGTAATCTCTTTCTTTTTCTATACAACATATGAAAGTATCTTCATATAAAATCAACATACATCTGTATCACCATTTTAATGGCTAAAATACTCTTCTACTGTACAGATGTACCATACTAGGTACACTGTGCAAATGTGGATCATTTAGATTGTTTTCATAATTATTTTTAGCTGTATTTATGAGCTACCTACTAGATATCACAGAAATTCAAAAGCAAGTCAAATAAGGATCAGAAAAACAGCAGTCCACTAGATCAAACCAAGACTATTTTCCACCCCTTTGAATCTCAAGCTAGTGAAGTGGCTTACTCAGCCCACTCAAGTCTAGTTATGATTTAAGTCAGACCATACAATTTAATACCTGCTCAACATTAAAAACAGTGACATCATCATTTGAATACAAATTTTATTTAAGAAAAAGACAACATGATTCTTCCAAACAAAAAATCAAGAACACCTGTAAAGCTTCCAACTCTGCAGACACGTCTGGGCACTACCATGCTGTTGGCTCCCTGACACATCCAAGGTGGTCCCCGAGGACAGGGATTGGGCATTGCGGAGCTGCAGGGAAACCTCAGGTGAAAACGCACACTACGCATTCATTTTCCAATCTAGCCTTCCAGTGAATGCTGGCCTGACGGGGAGGGTCTGTGAGGTACGTGGAGGGCTAGAACCCCCCAAATCACTGGCTATAGTCACCACACGCCATGAGTCTTGACTAACCAAGCTTGGAAGGACGACTGTAGGTCAGAGCTGCGCTGATAACTGGCCTGTCCACGAACTCCACAGCACACAGTGTTGGGTCAGTGTCGATGCAGGGTGAATTCTCCAGTTCCAACACTATGATGATATTTGGGGCTGAGGTTTTCAGGATGTGTCGTGGCACAAACAAGGTCAGCTGGGGGCCCCGTGCTGGCCAATAGCGGCCAAGGTTAAAGCCGTTAATCCACACCTGACCCTGGAGAGAGAAAGAGAGAGAGAGAACTATCAATCCCAGACACACCCACAGCCCTGAGGACATGGCAGCCCGGATGCAGGGACCAGCAGTGGTGCGAGCAGGAAATGCCTCCGTGCAGGCGTGGCTGGGAAGGAGGCCACGCCAGTCGTGGCTCCAGCATCCTGCTGAGATAACTGGCCAAGTCAGGCAGAGGGTGGGTGGAGGAATAACAAAAAGTTGCCCCAAACGCCCACTCCTGCATCAGGAAAATACAGGTTTGGTCCCTCTGCCTTCCGTGGCCACAGATGTCAGAACTGGAGAACAATGCGGCCGTTTTGCCAAGTTGTTTCTGAACCTCGTCCTGGGTCCCAGGTGCTGCCTGTCTCCATAGGCAAGCCTCTCCCTGCCTTCTCTGTACGCAGAATTGCTGAAGTGCTGCCTTCGGTAGAGGAGTTTTCCTTCTTTGTTCTCCCCTCCTAGAGGCAGGTTTCTTTTGAGACAGAGTCTTACTCTAATGCCCTGGGTAGAGTGCGTGACATCAGCCTAGCTCACAGCAACCTCAAACTCCTGGGCTCTAGTGATCCTCCTGCCTCAGCCTCCCGAGTAGCTGGGACTACAGACAGGTACCACCACACCCGGCTAATTTTTTCTATTTTTAGTAGAGACGGGGTCTCACTGTTGCTCAGGCTGGTCTCGAACTCTTGAGCTCAAGCGATCCTCCCACCTCGGCCTCCCAGAGTGCTCAGATTATAGGCCTGAGCCACCACACCTGGCCTAGAGGCAGGTTTTGACCATGCCGTACACCCAGTGAACCAGGGCCTTGAGCACACCAGTGCCTGCAGCCTGAGAGCAGACAGGCTCCAGGAGCGGGCCCCAAAACAACCGCTCGAGCTGGATATGGGGGCTCAAGGAGGGGAAGGGGCCCACCCGGTCGGGTGTCTGTGTTACCGCCGTACTTCAAGGATTCTCTCAGGTGCCCTTGGAGGTAGGGTGTGGACTGCATGCTTGACTAAGGAGCAGAGGTGACCCCATATGCTACAAAAACACTTTCTGTGAGTAGGGGAAGTGGCTTCCTGTGACCCAAGGGACGGAGAAACTCTTGAAAAACAGAGACCGTGCTCAGGTGTGTCTGCCCAGCCTCCCTGCGTGCACTAGGATTTGCTCAAAGAATGGGATCAGCAGTTGGCTGAATAGATGGAACGTTCGGTTACAAAGAGGGGAGATCACACACACATACAAGATGGAAGAAATCTGAGAGATGAAGGAAGGAAGAAGTGAGAAGAAACTGGGGAAAGAATGGGAGAAGCGAGTGGCCCAGTTCTACTGGGAGCCAGCCTGGAGGAGGCCCAGCCACGGCCGTTACCTGCCGAGCCCTGACCCCCCCCCCATGCTCCGCGACAGGGCTGCGCGTGCTCACCCCAGAGCTACGCAGTTGCTTACCTTTGGGTATTTTTCAGCCTCCAAGTGCCCCCTTTTTCTACCTTCTTCTGAATTTCCTACCTAGGTAAATATCTTAGTTCTGCAACTTACCAGCTGTCTGACCTCGGGCAGGTCTGAACTCAATTTTTCATACCAGTAATTGGGGACAATGACAACAGAAGGAGGCAGTGCATGGCCAAGTGGCTGGCACCCAGGACGGGCCCCGTAAGTGGCAGCACTCCCTATCTACTGCAAAGAAAAGAGCTTGGTGTTCAGATGCCCACAAAAGAAGGGGGTCTGTGATTAAAAACCACCTGTCTGTTGGATGAAGTCATTTAGAAAAAGGAAGACAGTGTCACAGTTCTCAGAACTATTTTACTCTTGTTTTTACCATGGGATACGTTATCTCGATCTATCCTAAAAGGTATAGACGATGGCAGCTTTACCAGGTTCTTATCAGTTTAAAATCTGCGGGCGTCTTGTTTTTGCAGTATTAGAGAACAGTAGCACTTTACTTTTGTGGTCAAGGGAGAAGATGGCTTCAAAGGTAGATTAGCGACAGGGCTCTGTGAGCAGCACCCGGGGAATGGCACATGCTACACGGGCTTCGAGTCACGGTCCTGACAGAGGCCAAGCCAACTCCTGACCAAACAGCCGATGAACAAAGTTGAGGTTTTGTCCCTTCTCACACCTAAAGTCCCAAGAGACTGTCCCTCACATCCCTTGTGCTATACTGAGCATGTCAACCTGGTGAGTAAGCTGGGAACTGACTCCCCGCATCCCCTGCGCCGCGTGGCTCTGGGTCAGGGCTGTCAAAAGAGGATCTGGCTTGAGACTGGGAAGACTGAGCCTTGCCCAGGTCTTTCTTATTCACCCACTCCTCCTTCTCATCCAGGCTCTACCTATGTCCCCTTGCCCCCAGCTGCTGCGTGGACAGTGATGTGTCCATCTCCCCCATGAACCATACTCTCTGAACAGGCAAGGCTGTGTGTGTCCTCCTGTCTCACACCAGCCTGCACAGGGCCTAGGACACCGCAGGTCCAGTGACTGCTTAGGGAGTGGTGATGGGTGAATGAGTTACTGCCTCCTTCAAGTACACTTACAGATCACGCTAGCGTTCTTGGAGCTATCAAACCTTAACCTAGAATCGGCAAGAAATTTCAAATAAAAAATGCAGAGGTCTGATTTTATTTTTTTCCTTGCATATAGGGTAGAATTACAATTTGAAACTACCCGAGTCTCGAGTTTCCTGCACGAGAATGGGAAGGTTTTTTGGTCTTGTTTCTTGATTCTTAGATTCAATTCCTTTAATAGACACAAGGCTGTTTCAATTTTTCCATCTTCCTCTCGTGTCAGTTTTGTTAGTTATGGGAATTTTCCCACTTCATTTGAATTTTCAGCATGAAATTATTCACAGTATCCTCTTAGGTCTCTAGGAATGTCTCCTTGCTTTTCATCCTTTATATTGATTAGTTTTGCCATCTTTTTCCCTCCTCTATCAGTCTTGCCTGGGTTTATTAATTTTTTGCTAGAACCAACTTTTGATTTTATTGGTTCTTCATTGTACATTTGTTTTTAATTTCATTAGATTCTAGTGGTTTTTTTTTTTTTGAGATTTCTTTTTTAAGAGATGGAATCTCGCTATGTTGCCCAGGCTGGCCTTGAACTCTTGGGCTCAAAGGATTCTCCCACCTTGGGCTCCTGAGTAGCTGGGACCACCAGCACGTGCTGCCATATCCAGCTTGGTGTTATCATTTTTAAGGCAAAATTTTAAGGCACACTGAAGCATAATGTGCATACAGAAAAATGAAGTCTGTCATTCCAATATTTGATTAATTTTAGGCCGGGCACGGTGGCTCACGCCTGTAATCCTAGCACTCTGGGAGGCCGAGGCGGGCAGATTGCTCAAGGTCAGGAGTTCGAAACCAATATTTGATTAATTTTTTCAAAAAAATTAACTCTCCTGTATAAACAGCACTCTGATCAAGAAATAACATAGCTGCTCCAGAAATACCTCTCTTGCCCCCTTGAAGTCACCATCTTTCATCTCCTCTCCAATAATGGCCACTGTTCTGATTTTACTTGCCATAGATTCATTTTGCCTAATTTTGAAATATGTAAACATAATCATATATCATAAAGTTTTTAATATCTAGCTCTTTACATAGAACAGTCTTTGTTGATTTTACCTGCTATATGGTACTCAATGGAATGAATATGCCAATGTTTATTTATTCCTTTTACTACTGCAAACAGGCATTTCGGTTGTTTCCAGCTTTTGGCTATTAAAAATAGCACTGCTAGCTGGGCGCTGTGGCTCACGCCTGTAATCCTAGCACTCTGGGAGGCCAAGGCAGGAGGATCACTTGAGCTCAAGAGTTCGAGACCAGCCTGAGCAAGAGCGAGACCCCATCTCTACTAAAAATAGAAAAATTAACTGGGCATTGTGGCACATGTCTGTAGTCCTAGCTATGTGGGGGGCTGAGACAGGATGATTGCTTGAACCTAGGAATTTGAGGTTGTGGTAAGCTGTGATGATGCCACTGCATCCTACTCAGGGTGACAGAGTGAGACTTCGTCTTAAAAAAAAAAAGGGAAATTGAACACCCTTTCTCATTCCTCGTGCTTTAAAAAAATTTACACAAACAAAAATAGCACTGCTGATATGAATATTCTTGTACATGCTATTAGGAACACACATGTACATCTTCTAGGAGTAGAATGCTAGAAACGGAATTGCTACTTCATGGGGTAGGCATATGCTCAACTTTTGTAACAGCATAAAGAGTAGCTACAAAAAAACATGCGTGAAGGAAGAACTGAATTTTCACTTTTAACTGATTTAAATTTAAATGTAAATGGCCACATGTTACTAATAGCTATCACATTGGGCTGCAGAGCTGAGGTATAGTGCCGTGCCTGTGATTTCATCTTTAGACCACAACCTCGACACTTCTCCCCATCCTCACAGTCTGGCTTCCAAAGTAAGTCATAATCAGAACTGTCTCAGACTGCTGCAGCCTCCTCACAGGTCTCCAGATTTCCCCTATTTTATTTTTTTTTTTTTTGAGACAGAGTCTCGTGGTCACCCCAGGTAGAATGCAGTGGAGTCATCACAGCTCACTGCAACCTCAAACTCTTGGGCTCCAGCGATCCTCCTGAGCAGCTGGGACTAGAGGTGAGCTCTACCACACCTGGCTAATTTTTATATTTTTTGTAGAGATGGGGTCTCACTCTTGTTCAGGCTGGTCTTGAACTCCTGAGCTCAAGGGATCCTCCCACCTCAGTCTCCCAGAGTTCTAGGATTACAGGTGTGAGCCACCGCACCTGACCTAGACTTCCTTCCCCTATTAACTCTAGAACCCAGGCTATATAGCAGCAAAAGTGATAATCTCATGATTTTCAACATTCCTGCTTCTAACCTCCTTCCCCTGGCCATGGCCCAGGCCTTCCTCCTCTCCACCCTGTCTCTGCCATGCTTCCCTTTTGCTCACTCTGCTCTCCACTACTCTTCCTTCTTTCCTTTTCCTTTTTTTTTTTTTTTAAAGATGGGGTCTCCCTGTGTTGCCCAGGCTGGTCTTGAACTCCTAGCCTCAAATTCTCCTCCCGCCTCAGGCTCCAGAGTAGCTGGGACCACACGTGCCTGTCCCCAGGAAGCCCCAGAAACCATTAGAGTGGTTGGTGGTCCCCCCAAATGGCAGCTAGTCCCTGTGCCTAAACACTATTCCTCCAGACCTGAAACCTCTGGTCACTCAGGCAGGGTCATGATCTCCTCTTCAATGCTGGGCTTTCCATTCCAACTCACTCACTATCCCTTTAATCCCCCCTGTTTCTTCTAGTTATTATCATTATTTGAAATTCATATCATTTGATGACTGGTTTATCAGCTACTTCCAGCTATTACTCAGGTTCTAGGAAGGAAATGGCTTTGTCCATCTTGTTTGAGGCGAGATTCTCACCATTCGGCCGAGTATATTCAATATATCCCTAGCAGCACTTACTACTGCAAATACTCACAGTACTGTAAGACTTGTTGATAACTCGCCTGAGAAAAGACTCACTGAAGAGGAGACACGAAGCCCTTCTGAAAGAATCCTTCACGTTCCTCTGTTTTCAGTTTAAGAGTTTTACAGAATACTGTTCACTGAAAGTGAAATACCTGTATTCCCTCCCTTCTTGATTAGAACCAATAAAAAAACATTAAAAAATTCTACTCTGCTTTTTGTTTCTCTTAAAAAAGTTATGCTGAAATTACTGGGGGTAGGGGGTGTGCACATGTTGGTGAATGTGACCTAAAACAGATACTTTTTTTTTTTTTTTTGAGACAAGGTCTCTCTGTGTCGCCTGGGCTAGAACACAGTGGTGTTATCATAGCTCATTTCAACCTCAAACTCCTGGGCTTGAGTAATCCTCCTGCTTTAGTTGATCCTTCTGCCTCAGCATCCCGAGTAGCTAGGACTACAGGTGTGCGCTATCATACCCAGGTAATTTTTCTATTTTTTGTAGAGATGGGGTCTCCTCTTGCTCAGGCTGGTCTCGAACTCCTGGCCTCAGCAATCCTCCTGTCTTGGCCTCCCAGAGCGCTAGGATTACAGGTGTGAGCCACTGCACCCAGCAAAATACACTCTTGATGAAGCGAACCCCACTGAGACCAAGCATTTATAGAGTGAACTCCAGTAGTTTCTGGGGCTTCCCAGGGCAGTCCTAGCTAAAATAATTCCATGACAAAGCCTGACTTTCTCTGACCATGACTTGACCCCTGAAAGACTCCCAACCCTCTGCTATTATCATCAAGGCAATAACACTAGTTTTAATAAGTGTGAGGTTTGCAGAAATGCCTGACCTACTTCTTCATTGATGAGATAGATTTGTGTGTCTGTCTGTTTTAAATTATTTGGATGATTATAATCTTCTCATAAGAATTTAAAACAAAAGTTTCAATTTAAAACAAAAGTTTAAAACAAAAGTTTCAATACTGGTTTAAGTTATAGTTTAAAATTTTTCAAAAATTTTCAGGAGTTCCTTTAAAAACAACAACAGGCCCAGGTTGAACGTTGACTTTGTCACACTGAGAGAAGACCTGTGGACACCTGCAAGCCTTAAAATGAAAAAGACAGGCTGGGCGCGGTGGCTCACGCCTGTAATCCTAGCACTCTGGGAGGCCGAGGCAGGCAGATTGCTTGAGGTCAGGAGTTCAAGACCAGCCTGAGCAAAAGCGAGACCCCGTCTCTACTAAAAAAATAGAAAGAAATTAATTGGCCAACTAAAATATATAGAAAAAATTAGCAGGGCATGGTGGCACATGCCTGTAGTCCCAGCTACTCGGGAGGCTGAGGCAGAAGGATTGCTTGAGCCCAGGAGTTTGAGGCTGCTGTGAGCTAGGCTGATGCCATGGCACTCTAGCTCAGGCGACAGAGTGAGACTCTGTCTCAAAAAAACAAAATAAAATGGAAAAGACAAAATCCAGCTCCTAAGGTTAAGGCTCCCACTACACAGCACTCATGAATTACTGTGGTGCTAACTTGGGAAAAAGAAAAGGGAAAGAGGAGAACTAAAAACAAAACAAAACATAAACTAGTGAGAGGGCTTCCTTAGAGATAAGATGTTAAATAAACCTCACTGAAGCACACCAGAGAAACGACCTCTCCCCTCCCTTCGGGACCACAGAGGGCTCTGCGGCTGATGCAAATCACACTCCTTTGCTTCCTCCGTGGTCTTAGATTAACAAAGTTAAATATAATAACTTTATGCTTTCTCTGTATTTTAGGACAGACTCAAATAGAATTGAAGGCATCAAATGCATAAAATAACATCATAAAAGATGAATCACATATTCTCATTAAATCCCAAATAAAAATCCCTTTTCCTTCTCAACTCCCAATAGTTCCATCATCACTTGACCATTTTCATGGGTTTTTTTTTTCCTTTTAGCAGTTTTTAATGAAAGTGGTACGTAAGATTATTTTATTCCTGCATCTTCTCAATTGTTTCTTCCTTGTACCTGCCCTTTTCCTATCCTACTTGGCGAGATTCAGGTATCTGTTCAAGGACCTTTTTGTGGTCTTTGTCCACTTTTAAGCCTAGTTGTAACCACCTTGCTGGGGCGAATGCCACGTGGACAGCGGTGCCGCGGGCCTCTTCCCGCTGCACCCGTTCAATGCAGATGACACATCTCTTCCTGTAAACCTGGACCACTTTGCCAATCTGCTGACCCTTATAGTGTCCCCGAACCACCTGAACTTCATCATCCTTTTGGATGGGCACGGATGGAACATTGTTCTTCTGTCTCAGCTCTTTGGAAAGAGAGGAAGACACAATCTTCCTGAGGATGTGGGAAGGTGCACTGAAATGCCTTTTGCGGTTCTTGCTTCGGTCTGAAGTCACAAAGGGACCGAACTTCATTTTGGCTGCTGCCGCGTTGACAACAGCTGCAAAAGAGCTGGACCATTTTAATGTAAGACCTCATCCAACAGCGGTCATCAAGTCCCCTCACCTATTTGGAACAAGCTATGAACTGGGAGGCAAAGCTCACCACTAGGCAGTCATGTAATATTCATTATAACGCCCGGGAACTAAAAATTGTAGGAGACTCTCCTTCATTCATAGCCTATTTACCCATTTGCACACAATTCTCACAATGTAATTAATCCTGCTTATCTAGTTTCCAAGTTCACAGGACTTGTGACTAGAAGCAGTGAATTAGATGGAAATGGCAGCTCTTGTAGCAGCTAAGCATAACTGCAAAAAAAAAAAGTTTAAAATTTAGAACAAAAGGAGAGTCAAACAGGTAGATCCCGTGGCACACTGGAAAAATGGCCACGATTCTTTGCAGCCCCCTCAATCAAAAGGTAGAATCTGTTTCTCCATTCCTTCGATCTGGCCCGTCTAGTGACTTGTTGTGGCCAAGAAGCCGGCTCGTTTCCATTCTTTCCTTGAACCCCGCCAGTCTGTTTCTCCATTCCTTCGATCTGGCCCGTATAGTGACTTGTTGTGGCCTTAAGAAGCCGGCTCGTTTCCATTCTTTCCTTGAACCCCGCCAGTCGCCACGTCAACGAGCTTGCTGGAAGATGACAGAGACGTGGCCCATTTCCTTGTTGCCCCAGTTGACAGCTGGTTAGCACCCAGGCGGTCACGCCCAGCGGAGACCAGCAGAAGAACCACCTACTCTGCCAATACTCAAAACCATGAGCTAAATCAATTGTTGCTTTAAACCACCACGTTTTGGGTGGCTTGTTCTGCAGCAAAAGCTAACTGATACACACCTCTCTGGCCGCAAGATGCTTTAGCATGATGCTTTTCAGGAAAGTAAATGACGTTTACAAACTACTTAAAAATAGTAGCGTCATCTTCTTTGAGTCAGTTCCTCTTTCACTCATCAACCACCTAATCCTGGCAGGGCCCCCTCTCCACAGAGCCATGTCTGTGCCTCTCTCAGGGCTGCTGTGGGTGGCCGAGCGAGAGGGCACCATGAGCACTCAGCACAGTTACCAGCCTGCGATAAGCTCTCCAACGTGGCTGCGAGTGTTAGTATTTCCCGCAGCTGGGCCTTCCCCACGTTCCTACTGCTACACTTGAGTCCCAGCTTCATTCTTCCTCCCTGGACCACTTCTCCCGCAGAAGAGCAGCTTTCGGGGGTAACAGCAGGGAAAAGCTTTGTTTTACACCTATCAGGTCAGCGGTGCCTATGAGACCCCCAGAGCAGGCCCACACTGGCAGCAGCAGGGGTGCTCGTGGGAGCTGAGCGGGAAATGGAAATCTGGGCATGGCCAACACATCCGTGAGCACAACATCCCCTGAAAGTGCAAGAAGAGGGCCCAGGACAAAGCCCTGAAGGCTGCAAAACAGAAGCTGAAAGAGAAGCCTGAGGAGGAACAAAGAGAGGGAAGGAAAACCAGGGGGAGTTTGGTCATGCAAGTCAGGAGGGGAGTGTGGCAAGGAAGGAGTGCTTATCTGTGTCAGATGATGCCAAGAGGTCAAGTAAGATGAGGCCCGAGGAATGCCTGGGGAACACACCACCATGTCGCTGCTGGTGGCCTCGGCAAGAACAGCTTCAGGAGAATGGGGGGAGCGGGAGAGTTGTTCCTGCCCGCGGCCCTCCCCTCAGGAGTTGGTCTTACTAGTTGGGGCCTTTTCCTAACAGCGCCGGACCTCGCTCTGTGTTCCCACAACAAGCACTGAACACGTACCTTTAACGTGCATTATAGCTCACCTCCCAATTTGTACAGACTAGTGTTTGGACTCAAGACTAACAGGTCTTCTATAGGATGGCCATAGAGTCTGGGAACAGATGACATTACCTCATTGAATTGAATGCAATTTTATTTTTTTGCTGTTTCCAGACTACGTGGTCACCTATTTGATGGCCAAGAGAAGACAGCTCCTCTTATATGATTAGTAAGTACTTGAGACCCAACATGCCCCAAACAGAGCTTCTGACCCCACCGCCTGCTTTCCTCCAGTCTTCCCCAGCCAGAAACCCTAACCCTAACCCTATCCATCTAGTTACTTAGGTCAAAAACTCTGGAGTCCTCCTAAACTCTTCTTTTTCTCATACCCCACACCTGATCCTTCAGCAAATCTTGCCTTCTTTCTTCTTTACAAATCTTGCAAATCTTTCCATCAGTCAACACCCAACTCCATAATTTCTTGCAGGATGACTACAATAGCTTCCCACCAGGAATCCCAGCTCCCAATCTTGCCCTACTATAACGCATTCCCCACTGGGAAATGATCTTTCATTTATTTATTTATTTAGAGACAGAGTCTCACTCTGTTGCCCAGGCTAGAGTGCTGTGGTGTCAGCCTAGCTCACAGCAACCTCAAACTCATGGGCTCAGGTGATCCTTCTGCCTCAGCCTCCCGAGTAGCTGGGACTACAGGCATGTGCCACCATGCCCGGCTAATTTTTTCTATATATATATTTTAAGTTGTCCAGCTAATTTCTTTCTATTTTTTTAAGTAGAGATGGGGGTCTCACTCCTGTTCAGGCTGGTTTCAAACTCCTGACCTTGAGTGATCCACCCACCTCAGCCTCCCAGAGTGCTAGGATTACAGGCGTGAGCCACCGCATCCAGCAATATGTTTCTTATCATATCATACACTTGAAAATGTCAGTCCCTTTGCACATGATGTTCTACTCCATCAGGGAAGATCAGACCTTTCCTAGCAATCCTATGTGCTTACAATCTCCTCTCTCCATGACCCAATTCCAGGATTCACACTTCTCTTCCAGATACCTCTTATGGTCCTCCCAGAGCCTGTCCATACCTCCACCTCCCCAAATGGATTGAGAACAAATGATTAACACTGACAAGGTTTAAAAAGTCCCATACACTCTATTTAAGAAGGCAAAGAAACATTCAAAAGCAAGAGCAAGAACAGTTAAAAGAAGAGAATTTTTCAGCCCTTTATTATGGATTCTTTATTTTGTGATTTTTTTACATCTTGAAGGTGGGATCATTTGCCTTTGAAAAGTAAAAATTCCTTTTAGTCAGTATTCTATTTTGATTCTTAGCTCTTCAAAGCATCATTTTGGTTGAGGAAAGGTGGACATTATCTCACATCTCTCTCACCACCATGCTCTGAAATGCACCCAAACCCACAGAGAGAGACTAACGCATGCAGGGAGGCAGCGTAGGATACTGGCAGGAGGCTTAATCACAGCTATCTGAGAGATACACAGCGCAAGCGTCACTGCACCGGCAGAACACAGTGTCTCAGGAACAGCATAAAATGACATGTCACGGAAGCACTGGAGGAGAACACTTCCTAGCTCTGTCTTTCAGACAGAGCAAAACATGCCTGAGCCCTTCTCGCTGAAATCCCAGTTGACGTTCATCCTCACTGGGCATTAACCAGAAAGCCACATCTGACCAAAGTAAAGCCAGAGTAATCGAGTGACATTTTTTTTATCTCATAAATCACCTTTATCAGTGACCACTCTCTAAATCAAGGCAGTTTCTTTATGGCAAATGAATAGCAAAAGCCCAGAGGCCTGGGCCGGGGGCCTTGCAGGGGTCTCCCCAAGGATGAGGGTGGAGGGGTTAGCGTGCCTGGAGGTGCAGGCTTGGACATGGCTGGGGCTTTGGGCATCATTTGGTCCCCACTCTGCCACCACAACCACCTGCTAATGTGCTCATTCGCCCAAATGTGAGAACTCAGCATCTCATGGGGGCATAGGAGCTGTTTTGAGTTAGTTGATCATTCAGGCCCCCCGGAGCTATCCCAGGACTGTCCTCGGCAGCAGGGACAATGATGCACCAAAAAACAACAGAAATCGCATCCTTTCTGTTTTACATGTGGCACATGTGCATCCTCTGTCCTTCGGACCTGCTCAATCCAGCATCACAAATCTCTTGGATGGGCCTTTTCTCGTGTGTGTGAAGCTTTGAGATGTAATTCGTCCACCATACAATTCAGCAGTTCTTAGTCTATGACACAGCTGTACAACCACTACAGTGAATTTTAGAATATTTTCATGATCCCAAAAAGAGACGCTGTACCCTTCCACTCCATCTCCCCAACATTCCCCTTTCTCTGCTCTAGGCAACCACAAATCTTCCTGTCGGTATGGATTTGCCTATCCTGGACATTCCATATAAACGGAATCACACAATACATGGTCTTTTGTAACTGGCTTCTTTCACTTGGCATCATGTTTTCAAGGTTCTTCCATGTTGCAGCGTGTGTAAGTACCTCATTTCTTTTTATTGGCAAATAATATGCCATCGTATGGAAACAGCTAATTTTGTTTGTCCACTCATCAGGTGATGGACATTTGGATTTTTTTCTACCTTCTGGCAATTATGAATAATGCTGCTATGAACATGTGTGTGCAAGTTTTTTAGTGAACATGTAGTTTAGATGGCTTTTGGGGGGGTTGAACCCTCTGACACATTCACAAACATTGTGTGTATATGTACTTTTCAAACATGACGATGCGGAGTATTCATCAGACTGACCAAGCAGGTAGAGCCTCTGCCTAGGTAGTCAGCACAGGCCTTTGAGGCCCCATACGATGCTGCCTGCCTTTTCCATGGGCCTTCAAGACACACTTGGGGCTCAGCTACCTGTTCCACCGTGTACGTCTATACTTCATACAAGTCACTTAGCTCGCTAAACCTCAGCTGCTCACTTGCAAACGGGAGACAACGACATGACATCCTATCACATGTGCCTCTTCTGATGATTAGGAAGATAGTGCCGGCCGGGCGTGGTGGCTCACGCCTGTAATCCTAGCACTCTGGGAGGCCGAGGCGGGTGGATCGCTCAAGGTCAGGAGTTCGAGACCAGCCTGAGCAAGAGCAAGACCCCGTCTCTACTATAAATAGAAAGAAATTAATTGG